>NJDD01003240.1:80946-98154 GCA_002245505.1 Calephelis nemesis
TAAACAGGCAAAATAGTGAGATATGAATGAGTTGGACTCACCGGACCACGTAACATACACCACTAAGCTGTTTTATTAGCACTAACAATACACACACTACTAACAAATCAACGCACGTTTTGCTTCGTGACCTAATCATCCTTTTTTTGCAGACCGTAAGAGGCGGGCATAGACAAAATGAGTCAAAATCAACATGGTCACTGGTGGTCTAATGTGGATAGTGACCACCTTTTTTGCCTACTACTTATGTGACCGTTGAGTTCCAAGATGAGGTAGTGGATAGACTTGTACGTTTGGTCTAATGTTGCAGTAACAGCGACACACCTGTAACATATAATTAGTTGTGTCTATTGGCAACGGTTGTCTCTTACAAGTATGTTCGTTCACTGTTGTATTTTTAAAAATGGGTTGTTGGTTAAAAAGTAACCTGTGTACATACTAATATTATTTAAGCGTAAGTTTCTATGTCCTTTACACTACCACGACTAAAACGCGCAAAAGTTTCCTGTGATAGTTAAAGATTTGAGTTTAAAATATATAAGCTACTATTTTTAAAAGAATCAACAAACCAGATACTCTAATAAGGGTACTTTAAAACCGTGTTGGTTAACATCAACATGATTTTCAAAGCTCCAAAATAGCACATACACGCTGACGAATTTCGTGTAAATGATAGTTTTTGGAACGAAGTTCCTTACGGCAGGCTTGTAGGAGATAGGGTTTTTTTAACTGGAAAAAATGTGATTGTAAAAACCGTAAGAAAAAACCGTAAGAAAAACTGTAAGAAAAAACCGTGGAATAAAACCGTTAAGTGAGACGTGTGCAGGCGCGACAGTTGCTGCGCGACCGATACACAAGCGAGTAGTGCATTATACCTTTCTCTTTCTCCCTCACTCCACCCCGCCAATGCATAGTATATACTCATGAATTCTGTCGATTCTACATTCGCCGAAGGAACTTCGTTCCTACCTGGTGTCCCAAGACACCAAATTATATTTTTACAAAATAGAAGTCATATTCATACTCACTAGAATGGTTAGTTAGGGAAGCTAGAAAACTTTTTGCAATCAACTAAAAGAAAACTCAAAGCCGTATTGCAATTTATATAAAAGTTAAGCAGACTGCTAATTGTCGTCCGACAAACTAATTAGAAATTATTGCCAACTTCAAGAAACAAATGTTAATTAAATTGTTTAGCGAGTAGGCGTTACTTGAAAGTATTTACTTATTAGTAAACAAGCTTATGCTCACGGCTTTACTCGGGTAGCATTTAACAATTATATTTTTTACTAAAATAATTAAATACCAACTTTTCCCCGTGTCCGTCCTATTCCTCTATGAAAATATTTGATTTTCTATGTGGCAGCTTGTAAGAGGCGAGAAAAGGAGAAACGGGCCAACTTTCCTGGGTAGGAATACACCGTTTTATTTATTCCGGTCGGCATAATGACAATGTCACGTTTTGGTCCGGAGGATAGGGAAGCCGGCAATACCGTCTTTGCCATAAGGGCACACGGGGCCAGTGCCCGGGGCCCCTACACTCAGAGGGCCGCGAGAGATCGACAAGTTCACTCACTTCTAACCTTAAAATATTTAATTGATTAGTCAAAAAGTCATAGTCAGAAAAATTGTAAAATTTGATTTCTTTATATTCCGGAAGGACCCCAAGTTTTGGTGTGCCCAAGGGCCCCAACATGATCTAAGACGGAACTGGCAGCCGGTAGACTTGCATATGTCCTAATACTCTGGCTACAGGACAGCGACGCATCGACAATATCTCTAAAAATGCAACCTAGATAGATAGCTAGGACGCTATCGTCTAAATCTTGCGATTATATCTATAGTCACAGGAGCCGAGAGCTTGTTCGCTACTTTTTGCCATATTGCAATTGTAACCTTACGGTCTGGAGGGTAGATTTAAAGAATAAGCCCTACATCCCATACATGTGGCATCTATGGTGTCGGTAAGCCAGGGTAGTCTTTAACCATCAGGAGAGCTGTGTGATCGTTCTCTGAAATCTAGAAAAAAATTTACTGACAATTAAAGTAATTATTACAGAACAAGAATTTAAAAACCGTCTAACTTTTCGTGTTTTCATTCGAAGTAAATGCATAAGAACCTTCATTTAAACGTACGATTTGAAACTGAATTTTATGGAGTGCACTCTAAAGTTAGCACTTTCAAAATACACCCAGTACGAACCTTATCATCGATCGCAGTTAGGGTTACCACATTTTAAATATTCGAATCCATTTAAATATAAAATAGGCTATAATCAGTTTAAAAGTTTTATTTGAATTCGAATAATTAATCAAAGTAAAACTGAAAGAACAAACTTTAAACAATTTATTAGGTACTACGTCGCGGCTTGATAATTATTTTTTCGAAATGGTCCCGAAATGTTCCAAATAAATTCATAAATAATGACGAGGTACTTACTAGACAAAAAATATGAAACATTAAGCAGAATATTAAAATCACTAGTTAAATCAAGATAAAGTTAACATTCCTCTCAAAATCATAACCTAGGTACTTTTAAAAAAAGATTTATTTAACTCGGCTCGTTATTGACAGACTAATTACATAACAAATATTTAAATAAATAAAAAAAATACTATTGAACTGAGCCCTTATCTTATTATTTTGGAGGTGTTTAAAAAGGTTTTGCTTTGAATTCTATTATGGTTTTTAAGGTCAGATTTTTTTAAGACAATATTACTTTCAGTCCAGGATTTTTTTTGAGAAGTTATCAAACATTTTTCCTGATAGTAGGAAACATCCGTTCCCCATAGACAACATAGATATGTTAAGTGCGTCACTGTTCTACGCAGACCTGGGTGCTAATTATGTATCTCAGTAGCCAACTCAAAATGGAAAAGAATACATGAAAATGACGTCATATGTGTTTGCTATCTCTATTGTATTTCTCTTGGTCACTGGAGATAGCAAATATAAAACACGTCATTTGACAGCTATTTGATGTACAATTTTCCATTTTAGTTGGCAACTGAGATACATAATCAGCCTCCTGTTCAGAGCTACCTGATATACAGATAGTCTATTCCATTAAATGCAACACGACTAACACGGAGGAAACACCTTCGGAATGTCCGGAATTGTGGCAACCCTAATCGCAGCTTCTTAACGATGTTTTCTGGCGTTGGAACCTAAATTATGTAATAACCGATACGTGACCCGGTTGAGGTTGGCGGAATAACGTTTTAATATATGATAAGTTTGTTTATTCTGTGTTATTTACTACTCTTTGGCAAATAAATAGCTTTATTCAAACTTACCTCATATGGACATGAAATTATAACCGTCCGTTATTTTATGTATTTTTCCCGAGCAAGTTTCCCGAAAATAAGTTTCATAGTTTTTTAATTAAGGTTTTACGCTGTCCATGTTATTATTTTATTTATAATTTAGCTATTTATGTGAAACTTATGTATACAAATGAGTGATCGGATGTCCTTATAATTTTACGATTGCCCTTTTTTTTATGTGAATTATTCCCAAGATCTACCATGTGAACTTCTCAAAGGAAAAAAATCTATTTCACACTAAGCAGAACACAACGTCTGTTGGGTTAGCAGTAGTATATAATACATAAAACAAGTGCACTATGTTATTTAGTTTACAAGTTATTAATCCTTGACGAATAAGAGGGGAGTTATAAATTTGAAGAGTCTGTTTGCATGCGGTTGCGCATGTGTGTGAGCGTGTGCGTGTGTTAACAAAATAACTATAAATATTTGTGAAATTAATGATTATAAAATATTAACGTACTCCTAAACGTCTTGCCAGATATAGAATCGTTAATTCCGATATAATTCTACTCTTATTAAGCCTCGACGCAAAACGAGGAGTGTTATAAATGTGTATGAGTTTGTGTGCGTATGTGTGTGTATGTGTGTGGTATGTATGTGTGTTTGTGTTTGTGACATCGTAACTCTTGATCTTAATTTTTTACATCTTTTAATAATAAAAAAAGAATTACATCAAGCTGTGTGGAAAAAACAGTAAGCGTTTGTCGATAACTCCGCTGTCCAAGAAACATGTAAAGTAGAACCGAGGGAGTGAATCTGCAAGTATTTGCCAGCCTTGTTCTGTGTTTCAGCGAAATGAGTAAGGACATTATTATTATTTTCGCTTACCACAAATTACTTCTCTACTTAAAATTTCTTGATTATACCGTAGCAAAACTACGTGATTGTAGCAATGCTACGACTGCTACGAGCACTCGTAGCTGTCTGCGAATGCTACGCTCGCATTCATGCTCGCAATTATTATAATTAAAAAAGATAACTGCACTTAACAAAATATTAAAGCGCTGATTGCGCTAAACGATTTCTTTGTTTCTGGAATTTACGTTATATAATTTACAGTGATAAATAATTTAAATACTTAATAATACTAAATACTAAACCTGTAATGTTATAAAACTACCTGTCAAGCAAAACATAATATATTAGCATTTACATTTATTACTAACACTGTGACATGATGGAAATATTTGCATACGTCCCTGTACTTTTTAACTGACTCCAAAAAGGAGTTTGCCAAATTTTCAATGTGTTTTTCTTTTGTATATTTTTGCTTGAACTCGGCAAATAAATATTAGATTTCGATGTTTATTTATTAAACGTTTTTCACTACTCAGAGGTGGTCCTACATTAATTTGATCAAAACCTAACTAGCAGTGTTTGAATCGTATTTAAAAATTATAGTTTTGTGTATTTGTAGGACATGGTAATGAAAGTGGTTTCTGATTTTTCAGCTACACTAGGCTTCAATAATTAGGTATTATGTTAATATACATGCTTCCTAGAAATTTCACGTATAACGTTCAAGCCGTTCCCTTATTCCGATTGAGAAACAGATATAGTCAGTAAAGAAAAGTATCTTCGCCCATATCCCCGAAAATGTAGGTAGAGGCACTACCAGGGCACCCACGACTAGCCGAAGACACTAAGTCCCACAGTGTGATAAGTAGCAACTGACAAGCCTAACGCCAACCGGGCACATATCCAATTCCGAGCAATTTTTTTTATTACAAAATTGAGAATCGATTCAGATTTGGCTGAAAATTGATAAAGAGCTAGCTTATAACCAGGAGACGGACATAGGACACTTTTATCCCATCCGACTGTGAGGAAACTAGGAAAACACTTTAATTTTTCCCATACAAACAACAGACGGATTAAAGTTCTCCGGAGCAGTTAGTAATATATGATTTAATGGATTGAATAATGAAAAATGTTCCGTTCAAAACGCAATGCAAACTTTAATACACATATTGAAATATTGTAAATTCAGTTTGAACCCAATTGGAAAAACATCAGTGCACATTAAAGTAATATTTCAAGTCGCTCTCTCGGCTGCCGTCAACCATTTTTCATGTTTCGCCTTATCTACGAACTCCCGCGGCGCCGTCTAAGTGGTCTTCTTGACTTCTGCTTCACGCTCCCCGAAGTGGCATAGTTTGTGGAATTAAGATTTACTTAATTTTATAAACATTAAATGAATGTTGGAGAAAAGGAAATGATTACTATTTTTGATACAGTCAATGGTGGTAATTTTGCTAACTTACTAAACAAATTTTAAGTTATCGCTGTCTTCTTTTAACGAAAGTAATAGAAAGAGAAAAAAACACTTTTAGTGCTGTCAAATTAGACCGTACACGTCATTTCTACAGACGTTTAATCTATCACTCGAAAAACGTTGTTTAAAAACATCACAATTAGACATGTTCGGATTAATCTTACACGTCCTAAAAGCTCTATCGCTTTAAAATCAAAATGGAGGATTACATCTCTTTCGCTGAGGGCCTCAACCTATTGACAAATTATGAACGTTTTTAAAGCGGCGGAGCACATAAGAAGTGCATAAGCAATGCATGTGCGGCAAAGTCGAAAGTTTTTATTAAAAGTGTTTATAATAGGCATACGATTTGATTTTATAAAAAGACTACAACCATCTGCGTCTGTATTGCTTATATATTTAGTCAATCTTTCATTTTTTAAATCTTACCATTAGATCAAACCAAAGTAGCATGCCCTTTCTCATTGTAACATTAACACTTCTTTCTATTCCAGTTTTCAATCTTATTACAAATGCAATTGGCAATCGTAACACCACTTATTTTCCTACTTACCTAGACCTACGTTGACATCCTACGAATTAATCTCTCAAGAGAAAATTACCAAAACAATTTATCCAACTTTTAATCAGTAGAAAAACTGGAGTTAAAGAAAGAAGTAGAAAGTAAAAAGAATGTAGAAGTAATGTAACAAACATAGCGTCTTATCGTTCAAATAATCGCACAAGCAAATTTGTGAACACAGACCAATGCCTTAGTTATAGGAATTAGAAATCCGAACATTCTTAACTGATTGGCAGTGTATAGCAAACACCTGAATTGCAATTTCATATGGTATTTGAAATTTACAATTCCCTGCATTATTCAAGTACTCGACTTGATTCAGGAGATCACATTTCAAATTGCCGGAAAGATTTACGGTGTGTTGTTTGTACTTTGCGTTTGATATGTTTCATTCGCAAGTTGTAAAATACTGAGTATATTTACTACCGCATTCCTGAAATTGGTCAAAAGTTCAACCTAGGCACTAGATTAGTTGAAGGTGCTTAGTCCTACAACGTGATAAGTGGCAAACCTATCGCCAACAGGGAAACTTTGATTTTATTAGGTAATGAAAAAAACCTGGGATAGTCACAGTAGAAGCCATTGTCACAATATATACAATTTTCGTGCCACAATGTTCGTTCCCATTTGAAACAGCTTGACCGATTCTCATAAAACTTTGTGAGGTGAAGTGTCCTGAGGCGTTTACATTTTTTATCCATTAAAAAAAAGCACGACGCCTTTGAAGAAATTTTGAAATCACAAAGGCTGATTTTGGAAATAGCAAGATAGTGGTGTGACATTTCAGCAGATGCTGTAAGTCATTCAGGTGACAAATATGTTTACTACTTGTTTTCATGACACAGCATTCTAGATATTGGCTCAAAATGTTTATTTGAAAGTTTGCGACGTTTTCAAATTACACGCTCCAGTATTCAGAAAATACATTGTTATCCACAAAAAATGTGACTACTGAAATGTCGAAAAGAGCTAACTTAAATAACAATAAGTTAGCTCTTCGAATAAATGAATGAATAAACTTAATTTTTTTTATGACATGGGAAGGCAAACAAGCAGACGGATTTCCTGATGGTAAGAAATTCCCGCCGCCTAGAGACACCAAAGGTGGTAATGGTGCGTTGCCAACCACAAGCCGGGATGTTAGGCCTCGAGCAAAAGTAAGTTTACCGGCTACCTTACCCTCCGAACCGGAACACGTCATGACGTTATGGCGGCAGGAATAGGTAAGGCGGTGGTACCAATCCGGGTGAGTCGCTGCGAAACTCTACCACCTAGTCAGATGTCACGGTGTTAGTGACGGCAAGCCTATGCTCGCCTTTTACGAGCTGCCTGGCACAGGAAGGCAGATGGTCTATTCTACAAAGGAGCCCGGACCAACACGGGGGAAAATTTTAATTTTAAAATTCTTTTAATTTAATTAAATTTAATTTAAAAATTATACACACCTTAGTCTTCACTACATAGTATAAAACAAAGTCGCTTCCTCTGTACCCTTGTCCATTTGTATGCTTAAATCTTTAAAACTACGCAAAGGACTTTGATGCAGTTTGTTTAGTAGATAAAGGGATTGAAGAGAAAGGTTTATATGTATATTTCATATCTTTGCAAAACCGGGGCGGGCCGCTAGTTTACATTATAATTTATGTAAGTGATTGTAGTGTTCGTAATATTCAATTTATTTGATCTTTCTTTACAAAAAGATCTAACCCTCTATATCATGATGTAGACTGTAAGCAACATACCGTCCGATCTATCACTACATCCATACAATTCGTTTTTTGACAATACATCGCACTGTATACTGTAGTCTACAAACAGAAGTAACAATCAAGTTTAAAAACTAATCACTAGATGACGTTACTTGTCACCAATTGAAGTTTTTTTACAAAGTCGTTAGTGGTTTGAACAAGTGCGCGCGTGCTCCGAATTGAAAATTATTTAAATATAGTTATTTCGAGTTTTAAGGCTTTATTTTCAATAACATGAACAGGTAAGTGTTTGAATATTTGATATTTGACATTATCAATAACATTTATTTTCATTATATTGATCTTTTTTTTAAATTTGTGTTTGTTGCCCGTAAGCTACATTGACGGATAGGGGTATTATTTTGTGTGTGTATAGATTATATCATGATCACTCGATATCATGTTTCAGGGCAGCTCGTAAGCGTCCTCGTCGAGTGAGGACGGTTTGGATTTCAACGATGACAGCCTCGCCGACCCAGATTTTCCCCCGAATTATAAACTTTTGAAGACAATACTTCCACCTTAGATATCGACGTTGATTCTTTGATAGAAACCTTAGAAAGTAACCACGAAAGCTAAGTTCCATCACCTCCAAGCGCTGAAACTGCATCACACGGTCCTCTTCCTTCATCAGCTCAAAGCAATCAATCCAATAAAACTGCAACGAAACCTACTAAACTGAATTTACACTGGAAGAAGAAGAGCCTGCAGGTAAATTCTGAGCAGCTTAGATTCAAGGGTAACATGAACTTAGGCACTGAACTTTTAGAACTAGAAACCCCTATCCAGTTTTTCTTTTACCTCTTTCCACAAGAGCTTATCAAGATGATATCAGAAGAGACCAATCTTTACCAAGTTCATAGAAGAATATGTAGCTGACGTCAACGGCACCGACATTTCTAATGTGGCATGGAAAGATAACAAAATTGTCACTCTGGTTTCTACTTTTGCTGGAATACTGCCTGAAACTGATGTTCGCAGATGGGACAAACAGAACTCTAGGTACGTGAGCATAAAACGTCCGAACGTTGTAGGAGAGTACAATCGCCACATGGGTGGTGTTGACCTCATTGACAGCATCATGGCGATATACAAGATACAGTTGCGTAGCAAACGATGGCAAATTCGTCTATTTTATCATTACTTGGATCTCACAATGGCAAACGCATGGTTGCTTTATAAAAGAGTCTGTAAAGACAACGGCCTTTCGTGTCGTTTATCATCAGCAGATTTTCGTCTAGATGTTGCAGTTACTCTTTGTAAATTGGGTACAAAGCCTAGTATGTCTAGTCGCCGTTCGCTGGAAAACGAGATACAAGCAAAAAAACATAAGGACCTGCACAGCATGCACCTCTTATGGCAGTACGGCAAGACCAGATTGGGCACTGGCCCCAATGGTCTGACAAAAAAATTAGGTGCAAGCTTCCAAAGTGTACTGGATTTACTCACAATACATGCGAAAAATGCGGGGTTGCTCTATGCTATACCAAAACCAAGAACTGCTTCAGGAACTTCCACCTCTCATAACTTCCTTTTATATGTATAGTTTTTAAGATTACAACTCAGTGTTGCCCCTAAGCAACGCTCCCTATATTTCAATTTTTTTCGGAAAATAATTACAATAAATAAAAACTATGAAACACGTGTATTTTTATTTTGGTTTAATTACCCAATAACAACTAAAAAAATAAAAAACATGTTATTGAGTTATAGAGGGCTAAAGTTGTATCATGGTTGTATGTTTTAGACAACGATGCGAATATATGGGAATGAATATACAAATACAGAAATTAATTTAGTTAGCACCTAGACCCCTATTTTTATTTCGTAAACTAGCAGACCCAGCAAACTTCGTATTGCTTGACATTAACACCTACTAACAGTTTGTATGGATTAGAGGATAGTTTTTCCATTTTCCTTGCTATTTACCTGATTTTTCTTATCATAAGAACCTTCTCCTGATAATAACTAGCACTAAAACAAAATAATTAGCAAAATCGGTTCATCCGTTCAGGCGTGATGCGACGACCACGCGAAATGGGGATTCATTTTTATATACAAATTTTATAATGTTAATCTAAATAAATGTTATAATGGGGAGTCGCTGAATACAAATGGCTGGTTACCGTAACTGTGACTTGACGCTCGTTAGGGGAGGTCTATATCCAGCAGTGGACGTTCTCCAGCTGATGATGATGATGATAATGTTTTTGTCTGCCTCATTGGTCTGGTTCTGATTGGTGCTGATTCGTTTCCCTACGGGGATAGGCATTTGTGAGATGAATATAAAGATGTCTACTTTTCAATGTCTATATGTTTTTTTTTAAGTTTTTCTTGTAATTATTTAAGTATTTCTGTGGATTTGTATTGTTAGCTAACATCCAAAGTACAAGTACAAGCATATAATTTGCATATTTAGGGTTAGATTCAACCTCCAATTCGTTTAGAATATATATTATTTAATTAGAAAGAAAACATACTTTATCGTAGATAGATAAAATTCTCGTGTTTTACAGTTTTCCTTCCTATACAACTACGAAATGGCCGATTCTCATGAAATTTTGTGAGCATATTGAGTAGGTATGAGAATCGGCCAATATTAACTTTTCATACCCCTAAGTAACAAGGGTGACTCACCTCAATTTTTTTACAAAAATCACATTAAAAAAATAGCAGAGCAACGTCTACCGGGTCAGCTAGTTATCTTTTAAAAGTTGAGAAAATTAATTCCAACTATTGGTGTTAAAGTATATTAAAGGTTAAATTACAAATTGAAAAGTTAAAACCAAGTTGCAATAAACGTTATGTCACATTGGTCTGTAAGGATATTGTTCAATATGGGCGAGATTATTGTACTTGATGCAGTAAAAGCCACAGAACAAGCAATAAAATAAAATGTATTGCAATATGAGCAATAACGTGCAAGAATCGAGCAAAAATTCTACGTTATCGTTTTTCAATTGAAAATTCTCTGTGGACGGTTTAAAAAATAGAAAGAACAAATGCAAAGTTCGATTTATGTCAAGCGATACTATTTCAATTTTCAAATGTATGTTTGTATATCCGTTTACCGCTAAACCGATTTTAATGCGTTTTAGTACATAAATAGGCCAGTGTTTGGAGTTGGATATAGGATTATTTTTTTCGATATACCAAGTTCCTGTAGAAAATTTCAAGTTTTAATAATTGTGTGAATTTGCAAACAACAGCGTAGTAATTTACAAGAGCGACATTGTTGATTTGTATAATATATGATTGTGGCTCCCAGAGTAATATTGCTGGGTTTCATATACTATTGTGGTCAAATAAGGACATCTGGTTTTTTATTTAATTTAGTGATTTGGTTGTGCAATAAAAATACTCCAGTGTTATCTTAAAAATAAGAAAACGACTATGGAAATCAATATAAAGATAAAAAAAAAATATTCTGTTTATCAGCGTTTTTGTAGTATTGTTTATTTATAAAATATGTTCAACTAACACACGCGTCTTATTTGACTACCCGATTTACATTTGCCCACTTCTTACAAGCTGCCTGGTAGAAAGGAATACAGTTCAGTGAACGGAGGAGGTTATATTATGCTTTTATAGCACTATTTAGCCAATAAAAAACGGATCAGGATTTTTTCGAAAGATCTCGATTCAAAGGAGGTACGTAGTTGATGATTTACTACGCTATCTAGGAAATACCGGGAAAATATCAATAATAAACAAAGTGTTTTAGTTTAGGCGCATATCGAGAGAAAAGATGGACGAAATTTTTCATTATCCGCTTGATTGTCCCGCTCCAAAAATATTATATTTCGTGTTTACATTGAGCGAAATCCGTCAATTTTGGTGGCGTTTTGTGCAATTTTGTTCAGTAGAAGTGCAAATGAAATAATAATGAAGAAATAAGCGTATCGTGTATTTCCTCGTTGTTGCAAAATCTCACTGCACGAGCTTGAGTAATGAGGCCTTCGCTTCATTACCCAAGACTTGGACATGACTTATGACTGTCGACGAATTGATATAAAAAATGATGCAAATTTTTACTTGACTAATGGCAAAATACTCACATGAATGCCAAAACCTAAAGAAAGAAAGAAACAAAGTGTTTGTTATTTAACAAGACTTATTTTATAACCATCAAAGTATGTTCCTTCAGAAATAATAAACTTACTACAAGGAATCATCCAATCATCAACACATTTTTAAACGCTGTTTCCGGATTTGAGTTCAATTCTTTCCGCGAATTCTCCTTTATCTCTTCTACCGATTTTTCAGACGGGTGCCACGAAGTGGCAAAGAAAAAAATCGACTGGAGTCATTTCTGGTGGAAATGGTGGTTGCTTGGTGTTTGTTGAGTGTTAGCCAAAAATTCGTTTACAATGATGCCCTTATGCGTGATGAAAAATCCAAAAATTTTCTTTTCACGAACTTGCCTTATTTATTCGAAATTGCTTTCCTTCTGCCAAGAGTTCCAAGTGAACAACATCGCGATTGTCAAAAAAAAACCTCAACATGACTCTCATACGCTTGAGTTTTTGGAGATAAACCGCTTTTGGGACTAGCCGAGAGGCATCATGTTTCATACCCAAATGATTAGTTAAAATTAAGCGGATCGACTCTAGAAAAATAAAAAGTTTTGAGGCTATCTTTCTCAAAGTTGAATGAGGATTTTCAGTTACTCTTTTTCTTTCGCATTCGCTATGTTAACTTAAGTTGCAGATGTTGATGGCCTACCACAGCAAAGCAAATCTCCTGTCTCATCTCGACCGCTTTTCGAAGCTTTGTATTGCTCACAAGCACGAGTTTTTGAAAAGGCTTCTGTTACATTTTCATTGAAACCAAATATTACTCTACTCTACTCCATTGGTGAGGCAAAATTTAGGGCAAAATGTTTGTTCGACGTTTTTTCCATTATATAATATGCAATTGACACTAAATATAACTTTTGCAGCACTACATTTAATATAAATAACAGATGTAATCAAAACTTCAAGACAAAATGGAAAATATTTAGGCCTTAGGTAGTATGCTAATGTATATTGTACATGTACACACCTATGAAAGAATGGCTTACTGTGTGCTGACGAGACACATGCACAGAAAGATTATTTTTATTTTTTATTGACACAGCGTACATAAAAACTACTTCTAAATAGACTGATATTCCTGTCAACGTACATTAAATGTTCAAATATCTACTAGGTATATAGTATAAACAAAATTGTTCAAATATTAAAACATAATTTTCTATAACTCTTAATGATAACTTTGTTTAAGTTTAAAAATATTTGCACACAAAAATGTGGAAGAATATGTTGGTTAAAACATTTCTTTTTTGTAATAACTTCTAACATACATATTCAGAAAATAAATAAATTACATATGTTATTCTTTGTATTTGACATTTGATGTTTGACATTCTACGATCAGATCGCTTGGATATTATCCTAGGGTGGTGTCAAGAATCTCTGAAACCGGCGTGTTTGTATGAAAAGAGTGAATGTGAAGGAACAAATTAGGTTTGTCAAGATCGTAAAGTTTCGCACTCGATACTCTCTGATTACCGCGTAAAGGGACTTGGTGTGAAGATATGAATGTATTTTTTAAACCTAGACGACGTAGTACCGACATTAAAGTTGATTTTTTGCAGTATTACAGCGTTTAAATTATATATTTTTATAATCGACGTCAACAAAACAAGGGTTGAAATAAAAACAGAATGCCCGCAAGTTAAACTGTAATACGCTTTATTTTACCACAGAATGATAACGTCGCTGTCATAACCATCGCTTACAGTACTATCTGACGTTTCGGGATCAACAGAAAATTTCACTGAAATCATAGAGGATATTAAATCACATTTTATTCTGTACACACTACGTTTCATCCACGATTTATTTATACTAGTGGTCGCCCTTTGGTTGAAGTTCGACCATAATAAATTTTAATGTCTTGTTGATAAGAACGCCATCTTCATTTTTTAAGATTAACTACTTTGTTTCCAAACATTTTAGTGTGCCATCTGTGATCCTTTATCGTTCTCATCAACATATTTGTTTGTGTGTGTCAAATGCATGGTAGTGTGGGTAATGTGTTATTTATTGATTTAATGTACTTTATAAGCATTATTATTGAAAAATATTAGCAATATAATTTTACCAAATTTTATGCTCCTGCGTCAGTGCAATTTTCGTAATAAGGACCTTGGACCCAAAGTTTTGGCATCACGCATATAATATAGATTTGTTATTGTTTTTTTTAATGTAAGAGGTTATCGAAAAAACATACGGCTCTCCTGATAGAAAGATATACCTATAGACTCCATAGATGTCAATATTTCGTTGCTTTGTTGCGAGAGATGACAATGAGAGATACTCCTTCAAGTCCATCCAGTAACCAGAACGCAGCACCAAGTCGAGGTACGGTCTCCCGGCAGATAGCCCTTGTTGCTGGCGTTGTAGGTCCAATCAATCTAAATAATGATGTCTCGGGCTGAGCACTCTGCTGGACCCACAAAACCTGGCGAAGTTGTAAAAGCCACAAGGTTGGCAAAACATTAGTGATTTTCCAAAAAAAAAGAAATGACATATACAAAATAATCTGACAGCACTATATCTCAGAATCAAAATCAGAATCAGAATAATCTTTATTCGACATTTTTCTTTCTGTCTTTCACTTTCATTGAATGAAGAGAGCGATATCTTAAAATTAGTTTAGTAGGTGCGTAGCAGAGTTACTACTTGTGTGAAATAATACTAAAGTTAAAAAAACAATAATCCCCTGCAAAACCTGTACCAACCACTCACGTCAGCTTTTAAATTAAAAAAAACTCGAATTGAAATCGGGCTATTCGTTCAAACACACGCACACATGCATACACGCACACTAGCCTGCAAGCGCGACCATGCGCAAAAGCATACGCAACCGATATTACAGAAAAAATTCTATTAATTCATACTTTACTGTGCTGTTCTAAGTAAAATACACTTTTTATAAGCATAAAAATCGCGTTCATTTTTTAAATTGTGACTAGCTGACCCGGCAGACGTTGTTGTGCTATTTTTTAATGTGATGTAGTAAAAAAGTGCAGGTGAGTCACCGTTATCGCTATTCAATACGCTCACAAAATTTAACGAGAATCGATCTAGCCGTTTAGGAGGAGTACGGAAACGAACATTGTGGCCCAAAAATTTTATATTTTCTGATAATGGCTTCTACTGTGACTATCCCTTGTTTGATTCGCAGGTTTTTTTCATTTCCTATTAAATTCAAAATTTCCCTGTTGGCGATAGGTTTACCACCTATTACATTGTAGGACTAAGCACCCTTTTTTTAATCTTAGTGCCAAGGTTGTATTTTTAACTAACTTCAGGAATGCGGGAGTAAATGTGCTACCTACCCTGTAAGGGACTTGGCGTGAAGATATGTATGTAAATGTGCTCAGAATTTTACGAGTTGCGAATGAAACACATCAAACGCAAAGTTCAAACAACACACCATAAATCTTTCCGGCAATTTGAGATGCCATCTCCTGCATCAAGTCGAGTACTTGAATAATGCAGGGAATTGTAAATTTCAAATACCATATGAAATTGCAATTCAGGTGTTTGCTATACACTGCCAATCAGTTAAGAATGTTTGGATTTCTAATTCCTATTACTAAGGCAGTGGTCTGTGTTCACAAATTTGCTTGCGCTATTATTGAACGATAAGGCGCTGTATCTGCTGCATAACTTCCACGTGACTCTACTCTCTTTTCGCTTTTCTCTCTTTAACTTCAAATTTTCTAACGGTTTTTAACGACTTTTTGGTAAAGATTTTTTGGGTAATTTACTCTTAGTACATTAATAAATAGATAAACCAACAGAACAGTGGTATATGTTATGTGGAATCGAAAGCGTATTGTTTATATTAACGAGTATAATAAGTTAATCAATAAATATCATTAAATAAATTACACAAATTGAATATAACTCCAAATCAAATATTTTTGGATTTTAGACGACGATATTAGTACATAAAAATACTTGAATATACGCAAGAATAAATTTAATTAGCACTCAGACCCTAAAATTTAGATACTAAATCTTCATTACACGTATACCTCAACCCCTTTGGAATGACTGCACCCTACGGGAATAAAATCCAAGCTTTGCGCTTGGTCGTTGAAATAAGGTATGTATGCTTACCCTTAAAATACCGTTGGTGATCAAGTTAGTGAATGAAAGTTATTGAAATATTAGTTAAAAGTAAATTAAGTGTAAAATAAGTAAGTTAAATAAATAAATCATACAAGCACACTTTTAGCATATACAGTTCTGCATTATACTGTAGCCTAAAATACATTGCGCCTTAATGGCAAAATCAGCAAATATAGAGAAGAGTATTACCGCTTCCCTAAGTCTGTCTAGCTTCCTCTAAATTCATTACTCTATCCACACAAAGACGCTGGTGTCGAAGACACTGCATACCACCCCCGAACGATACGCGAACGATTAGAAGTTAGGTCTAGGTAAGTAGGAAAATAAGTAGTGTTACGATCGCCGATTAAAAAGTGAAATCGAAAGAAGTTTTGGTGTTTCGGCCGGTATATTTTTTTATGTATGCACACCGATTTTCCGAGGTTTCTGAACCCATTTACGTAATTATTTTTTTGTTTGATGCCGAATAGTTTTGAATTGATCCCATAAAAAAATAATTCAGGTAGGAACGTTAGTTTTTACTTTTTGAGCGTTTTTTATCTATTTTCACCTATTCCGATGTTCATTTTTATTAAATTAAATCATATCAAATTAGTGTCTTCTGCTAGTCGTGCGTGCCCTGATTGTGCCTCTACCTACCTCTTCGGCTATATGGCGTGAAGATACTTTTTTTTAAAATCATATTAGCCTTAAAATAAAAAGTAACAAATAAAAATAAGTACGTTTATAAAAACCGACTTCAAAATTGAAACTAAAGAGTAAAAATAATTTAGATTGAAAAAAAATATACCGGCCGAATGGATAACCTCCTTATTTTTTTGAACTCGGTTAAAAAATAAAGATTACTGACCATAGTAAATAAGGGTAACCATAAATTGTAATAAAACTTGTAGCAATATTACGTTTAATCCATTAGTAATGCCTTAGGCAAAGGACGAGTGATTTAGCCAAGTTCCTTTTGAAATATTGGTCCGATAATATTTTTTATCGGAATGATCTCCAACTTTTATTGGACAGATTAAGAGGTTCTCGGATAAAACCAGCAGAAAGCCGCTTGACCGAGCACTTTGAAAGTTAAGGAAAGATTGTTATCAATAACAA
>NJDD01003240.1:112864-125693 GCA_002245505.1 Calephelis nemesis
AGTCGTTGCAGGACTCTAAAAAACACCACAGTTGGTAATGGTGCGTTGCCAACCTGAGGACGGGATGTTAGGCCTCGAGCAAAAGTAAGTTCATCGGATTCCTTACCCTCCAAACCGGAACACGTCAACGGCAAGCATTGGACGTATGGCTCTTCTTTCGATATTATCAAATGTATACATAAATATTTTTAACAATAATACTTTCGTCAACGAATCATGTAACTTGGCTATTGAATTAATTGGGTATGGAATTCGGAAAACATCTTTTTATAGAACTTTTGAAGCGATTGAAACGTGCCTAATACGTCGCTGGCCTACGCTGCCGTTATAATTACTGAATATCGTTGAAAAATTCCAGGAAATCATCATAATTTGTTCAAAAAGCGCCATATTTTGTGGCTGGAGCACTCAGATATAGGAACTATGCAATAATTACATATTAAATTTATATAAATAAAGTAATGCTAGTTGACATATTTTCTGTTGTGCCAGTTTAAATTACGAGTATTAAAGATGATGACTCTATCGCTTACTAGCGGACTTTTTAGTAATGCTATTGCAAAGCCCTGAGTAAGCTACTTCAAAATGAGGTATTGAGTCGGAGTGCTGCAGTCGCTTTGCATAATTTTATGCCTATCCCAACTTAACTTTATGGAAGCTACAGTTAAAATGTCCGAAAAAGGATGAAAGTTGGATAAATGTGGTCGAAATAAGAGCCATACGTCCAATGCTTGCCGTTGACGTGTTCCGGTTTGGAGGGTAAGGTAGCCGGTGAACTTACTTTTGCTCGAAGCCTAATATCCCGTCCTCAGGTTGGCAACGCACCATTACCACCTATAGTGTTTTTTAGGCGGGGTGAATTTCTTAACATCAGGAAATCCGTCTACTTGTTTGCCTTTCACTGCCATAAAAAAGTGGAAAGAATGATGAAAGATTGATAAACCAGATTGATGAACAGATTCACCCACAGAGATCTACGTTGAAATTTCACGATCAAATTGTTGGTTTTGTCCGAGGGTAGTGTCAACTGTCAAGTCTCCCCAAGGGGCTTAGCGTGAAGATATGCTTGTATGTGTACACACTAGTTGAAAAAAATACGTTTTATTCTACTAGTGTTCTCAGTCAAACGAGGAGGTAAATTCTGACATGGACTAGCTTTAATACCACATCTTTACTTATTCCTGTTGCCATAAATTCAGTGCTTGCTGTTGTTGGCACGGTCAGAAGACTTATCACGCGTGTTCTACTAATGAATAATTAAATAATAGAGATTTCTTTTCGTGCACATCAAAGTATCTTCACGACCATGTACCCGAAGAGGTAGGCAGAGGCACAACCAGGACACCCACGACTAGCCAGAGACACTAGGTCTCACAATGTGATAGGTGGCAAGCCTAACGCCATCCGGGCACATATTCAATCCCGGGACTCTCACCAACCAGGCAAAACGCAGCAGCAACTACTTCACGCCGATCTCAGGTGAGAGAGTGGTACGTCCCCGGACGTGCCGGCCCATTAAGCTGCAGCCATACCGGCAAACAGTATAGCACTACCACTCGGAAAGGTGACTGATTGCACTAATGGAACAATTCAAAAACCCCAAGATTTTGGACCGTCCCACCAGTGGGCGATGGGGTCGTCACGTCCCTACGCCTACAATATTTGTATAATATTTGATATTTGGCTGTATTTGTTTTGCATATTGTTTTTTTGCACATATAAATTAATAATAAAATTGTATTACTGATGCCTAAATATCTCTTACAACCAAAAAGCTTTTGTGCTTGTTTCTATTCTTTTTTTTGTCCTTCTTTCTCTCTTTTGCAAAATTACCAATTTTCATTAAATTTTTGAACATTGAATATTCTTTGTTTTTTGATACAAACATATAATGTAGTTCTATACTTTTTAGACTAATTATTGACAAAAAACACTTATTACCCACTCGATTATAAAGAGTGACATAAACAAGGAGCTTTTAATATTTTTCAGGATTTATAAGAAACTAATCAAACTTAGATATTTATTAGAAAGTTACAGAAAATACTACAGTATATAGTCCTACTTATATTATAAATGCGAAAGTTTTTAAGGATGTTCGTGTTTGTTACTCTTTCAGGCTCGAATGGCTGAACGGATTTGTCTAAAATTTGGAACACAGATAGATTGTGACCTGGATTAACATATAGGCTACTTTTGATCCCGATCGCACAACGGGTTCCTGTGAAAATGCGGGTGAAGCCGCAGGTGACAGCTAGTATTTTATAAAGAAATCCTGGCATAGTCGTTGATGTAGCGCATATTGTTCAGAGCGCTCTAGATAACATCCTAGCCATAACTACCTTTAATAAACTTGATGTCTAACTTTCATTAAATAGGGTTATTTAAAGTGCCCTCCCGATCTATAATTTTATTTGCTACCTTGGAACTTTACTCATTTTAGAGAATAATTAGAAAAAGTGAGATCACAAAGAAAATCCCATTTTATTAATAAGCGTTTTCTAAGCAATGTAAAACCCAAAACAAAAAATGTGCCATTTCTTACGTAACAACCAATTTTAAAAGGAAACGAAGGCTAATTAGATTCCTCTTTGTTATTTAATCCGACAAGTATTGCTTCGTTGTTTTAGTGGAAAATAGCCTTTATTACTAAAGTATTAAGGATATATAATTACACAATCAGAAGAACACCGGTATTTAATCAAACATCAAGTCTAATTGTATACATGATTTATGCCTTGGAAGAGTTCCCAGTTTTCACTGAAAAGTTAATCAGCTAAAAGGCTTTTGCTTCGTGGATTAAGAAATGAATTAATTTATAGCAAATTAAGATTGTTACTTTTTTACCTAATTGTAGTTTAAAAGTGATGAATTCGTCGTCGTCGTCGTCGTCAGGACATTTAAGAATCCATTGAAATATACATACAAAGTCTTGAAAATCGGTTAAGTTATTTAGGAAGTTAGGTATTAAATACACATACAGACTATTAATTGCATAATTTATAAATATGTGATAAACGTCAACGAAAAAATATACATGAACTTAACATCCGTCAATGCAATTTATCTTTATTTCTAAAAGTCCATACATTATTTTATAGTTAGACTATTTGTAAATTTCTGAATGGAATTTAGAAGCTGATTGTACATTGGTGCGAGTCAAGTATATGAATCCTTACTGTTTAACAATTGTTCGTACAACTACAATGTAGTTTAATTACCGTGAGCGTGTTCACATATAAATGGCTACACGTGAGCAGCGATATAAATACAGCGGTAAGATCCGCATCTAACCGGTTTTCTCCGGCTTAAACCGGCCCCATCCGGTATGGAATATCCACCGCGTAGAATGCATCTGCATGAGAATATCAAGCTGTTTCCCATTGAATACTTCGGTATATACAACAAAGATTATATTTATATATAATACTCGTAGATATCACAGTTTATCTATCGGATTAGGTTTCTTGAGAGATAGAATTCTCTCGTGTGAAAATCCATTTTGTGAGAACAATCTAGAATAAAGGCTACATTACCTTTAAAAAGCTAGGTGTGCTCATTTAAGCGTGACAGTACTAAGTTTGCCTTCTCTTGTATACGAGAAAAACACTTCCAGTTCATTTTTTCTATTTATAGTAAGTAGTGTAAGCTCATAACTTACAAGTTTTATTAAATTTTTAAATCAACGTTTTCGACTTACTAAAATCGTTTAAGGGTCCATGTATGCTAAAATATGTCAACAATATAATGTTTTTTTTCATACAAAGCAATCATGGATCTTTGTGACAAAAATACATAAGATTAACATTAATACGCTTTATTGTTTTCAAAACACGATTCATTTCACTTTGCTCGATAGAAAAAAATCAAAAAGTTAACCCTTTTTTGAAACCAAAAACCCAACTATCTACTTCAATTATGAAAATATCGACACCAGATTTAACAGAAACATAGATAAGTATTATACTTAAAAGATAATTGTTTCAATTTTTATACTTTTTTCAAATTACTTTTATAGTGTTAAAAATAGTGATTTGTCGCTTACGACTTTTACTTTAGAGCGCAATATTTAATAGTAATCATGGAACGGGGGAATTGGCGCTTCTGGCTGACTAAGTGTGGGGCCTTAAGGTATATTCCAATACCAAAAAATTTATTAAAAGCAAATGAACCCTTTTTTGTAAGTATGTATGGCAAAAAAACTATTTTTGCCATACATACTTACAAGAAAGGGTTTACTTTTAAACATAAGTGAAGTATAGTAAATATTACAATACTTACAATAAATAGTTGTATCATAGTATTTAGAATATGCACTTAAAATTAAAACGCAGTTCAACTTAGGTGAGAAAAATCGCAGATAAATTGCTTACCGTGAGCAGTGACATAAATAAAGCGGCACGATCCGCACTAAACCGGTTTCCTCCGGCGCAAACCGGCCCCATCCGGTTTAGGATATCCACCGCGTGGAATGCAGGTGCAATATCTCAATCTGTCGCTTGTTCGGATGCATGCCCGTATCGGATTGCTTCGCGTTGTATACTGCCATACGCTGCAGAATAGATAGTCTGTCCATGTTGTTTATCAGATTAGGTTTCTTGAGAGACAGAATTTTCCCGTGTGAAATCCGTTTTGTATGAATAAAATCAGTCTGGGTTCATTTTATTTGGCTGCAACAGACAGATGTTTGCTGGAATGTAGAATGAACTCAAAATCATGGTCTGACTGTCCATAATATGTTTATTTACCATCAGGTAGATGTTTTTTCCGAAAGCCTTGTTTTAAAAAATAATAATTGAAAGAAGGGCTTAGGTTCACATTTACTATATATACCGAAGATATAAACGATGTGTTGTCGATACGAGAATCGTCTTTGGCATTTGGAGTTTACGACTGCTTACCTTCCGAATCGAAAAACAATAAACTGAGCACGGATATTATGTCGGTAGAAAGACTTTATGTCAGTGCTCATAACAGTAATAGTACCAATATGAGTAATTAAGTAAGGCTATTTTTCTATTGACTGACATTACTAGTGATATCTTGCAATCTAATTTACGATAGTTTATGGAACGGGCGGTGGGGTTATGTATGTATGTATGTATAAAAATGATATTTAAGAATCAAATAAAACAATTGAGAAAGTAAAAAACAAAGATTTTATGTAAAATGCGCGGGGTGTTTTTTAGGATAATAAGTAATATGTATTTATATAGTTTTTGTATTTAGCATCTGTTAATATAATAAAAAAAACATCGAATCCCACCACTCCATGCTTTTATAAGACAAAATGTTTTTTTCTTAATCAGTCAACTTTTTCATTTTAAAGTAATATTTAATGATTTTTTTACATAAAAGCAAAAATACAGAGGCTTTCGTGAGGGTGTAAGATAACCGACACTTAAAGAAACCATAGATGTGATAAGTGCACCGCTGTCGCGAGGCCAAAGTATTACGCCTGTTATGAAAGGACCCCACCTTCCGAACCAAAACACGACAATGCTAAATACTGTCATTATGGCAGCAGGAATACGAGGGCGGTTGATCCCTACCCATTCTACTCTTTCAGAAGGAACAGTTGCCTCTACCCGATGCTCCCCTCTTAAGGGGCCATATACGCTAAAATACGTCAGCAGTTTACTGTTTTTTTCATAAAAAGCAATCATGGATCTTGCTGACAAAAATACAAAAGATTAACATGAATATGCTTTACTAGACTAGTGTTTCCAAAACACGATTCATTTCACTTTGCTTGATAGAAAAAAATCAAAAAGTTAACCCTTTTTTGAAAGCAAAACGCAAATGTCTACATCAAATATGAAAATATCGACACCAGATTTAACATAAAAATAGATAAGTAAGATAAGTACTATACCTAAAAGATAAGTGTTTCAGTTTTTATACTTTTTTCAAATTACTTTTATAATGTCAAAAATAGTGATTTGTCGCTTAAGACGTTTACTTTAGTCTTTAGAGCGCCATTGTTCATAGTAATCATGGAACGGGGGAGCGCGGTGATTAGCTCTTCTGGCTGACTGAGTATGGGGCCTTAATAGCTGCCAAGGAGGTTATGGTTTTATTTTAAGCGAAAGAGTCAAGGTAACACTAAGAAACATTAAAATCAGTGATTCCCAAAGTTATTTATGTACTGATAGCATAACTGTTAGTCTTTAAATGAAAACGTTGAAATGAGCGTTTTAAGGTTCGTTGGAAATGAGGAAAATGAAAATTAAACTCAATAGTCCTCATTGATGGAGATGAGGGGGATTGTTTGATGGAATGGAGTTGTAGTCGTTTATATTTTTACAAGAGAATTGGGTTTGGGCAGAACAAATGTATTTTTAAACATGTTAAAAATCAACACGAACTAAAAAAAGACTATTCTAAGTTTTCTCTGTCTTCTGGTGGTCGAGTTTTGGTGTAGATTACATTAAGTCTTGGTTTAGATTTCCGGGCAACTCAAAATATGTTTTATTATAATGTGGGTGCCCTTTTGCGCGTCTGCCTACCAATTTAGGGATAAATTGAAATAATTAAAAATACTAAAAGTTCCTAAAATAAATAAATACCCCTTGGACAAGTCACACAAATTCAATCTAACCCCAAAGTAAGCAAGTTAGATGCTTGTGTTATGGGTGTTAGACAACGATACTAATACATAGAAATACTTAAATAGATACTAGAATAAATTTAATAAACACCCAGGACCCGGAAATGCAGACATCTAAATGTTCATCACACAAATGCCTGCCTCCATCGGGAATCGAACTCGAGCTTCGAGGTTGAACGATGTTGTTAGGCGTGTACTCTAGCCACTCGACCAACGAGGCGGTCAAAATACCACTCAAAATTTTCTCTATCTTCTAGTAGTCTGGTTTTGCCTTTGATAACATTATGTTTTAGCTTCGAATTCCGGGAAACTCGAAATATGTCACCTATTTAATATATGTTGGATAAATACCCAGTTGACAATAGGATTGTCACCTGTTACATTGCGGGACTTCCGCCTTACCAACGACTCGCGGTTCGGAGGGTAAGGTAGCCGGTAAACTTACTTTATATCTCGGCCTCAGGTGGGCAACACAGTAATACCACCTTTGATGTCTCTAGGCGGCGTGAATTTATTACCACCAGGGAATCCGTCTGCTTGTTTGCTTTCTAATAGTGTCTTCGGCTAGTCGTGGACGCCCTCTTGTGCCTCTGCCTATCCCTTTGAAGATACTAAACATTCCTAAAAAACTACAATATGTAAACAGTGAAGTACAGTACTACTATTTAAATTAGGCGTTTTAAATTTCGGCTTTAAAATTTTTACTCTTTAACACTTTATACATTTATTTTTATAATAACTGACCTGATATAAATTTAAGCGAAATTGTTAATTATGTAATACAACTCTATATAGATATCTTTAGAAAACATTCGGATTTCCGAAGCTTGACGGAAATAGCCGAAGCGCTTTAAACAGTACTACTGTATCAAACTACAATAAAGAATCGAAACTCCATCAAATAAGACTTATATGTTAATCAAACATAAAACATCGGCAACGATATTACCAGAACTCGTATAAGTAACAAAAAAGATATCATCCACGAATGTCCGATGAGATTATTCTTGTGCGGCGTCTGCAGATCCAATAATTCGTAATATTGGAGAAAGTTTCATACAAAGTTTCCTTCCTGAAATGATTTTCTTTGACCCGGCTTCAGCTGTTATTAGTATTATTCCGATTTGCCAATATTCTGAACCCGTGATTTGTCCCTTTACAATGTTTCTTGTAAAGTCGTTCGACCCTCATCAATATTTCTACCTGTGAAATCTCAATTTGCTGAATAATTATTTTAATATCTTCTAATAATTGCGCTATGATTGAACGGTCCACTCTTATATCCCAAAGATTCGTTTTACTGTTGTCTGTTGTAACAATTTATTTATTTTATTTATTTATTTTAATCTTTATTGTACACCATATTTCTATATGTTATACAAAAGGCGAGCTTAATGCGCTAACATTCTCTACCAGCCAACCTTTGGACCAACAGAAAAACAACAATGCAGGTGCTTGAAACAAATGATGACAACTATAATACAACCACAGTGCGTAAATCTACTAATATAATGTGCGTAATCTACTTATGTGCCTGTTAGAAGTAATTTACGAGTGTGTTTCTTAAATGAGAACTTTGATTGGGATTGTCTTATGTGAGGAGGAAGTTCATTCCAGAGACGGGAGGCTAGTATACTAAATGAATTAGAAAGGAAGTTGGTGCGATGCGACGGTATGGAAAGGGTACGTGATTTACAAAATATACTCTTTGTGACAAATTTTACCTCAGACAAGACTTGAACTTGTATCCTTTTTGTCTCTCGCTGCCAAATGCACGTTTTATTTTATTTTGCAACTTTTATTGTGGATGTCCGTGGGTGGCGGTGATCACTTTCCATCAGGTGACCCACTTGCTCGTTTGCCTTCTCATGTATAAAAAAATGCTTTACCCATTTGAGGTGCTGAGGATTCAACTCATTTCCTTATTTTATAATTCCTTTCTATGTATCAACTACGACAAAATCACAAAAATATGCAGGGTCCAATTCTGTATGGTTTAAAAAAATTTTGCTTTAAAATTGTGAAAATTTACTCAAGCTCGAACAAGTGCTAAAATTAAAACATCGTAAACATTTTAGAATAGCCCTTCCTGTGTTGCAACAACAAGGTATTTGTAAAAATACTGAGAGATGGCTAGGGCTTTCTGTGTAAAATAAAGGGTCTGAATTCTTACCAGGCAGATGATATATTGCATAGGCTAAATGGGTACATCAATAATTAATCGCCTCTGTGGTCTAGCGGTTCAGGTGTTGGACTTGATTTCATGAGGTCCCGGGTTCGATTCCTGGGTCGGGCGACACAAAAGAAAATGTGGTTTTTCCAATTTTCTTCCAAGGGACTTAGTATCTTTGGCTAATTGTGGATGCCCCGGTTGTGCCTCGGCCTCCCTCTTCGGGGATATGGGCGTGAATATACTTTAGTAATTAAGAGCAATCAAACTGCAAAAACCGACTCCAACAATGTCATTGGGTCGCCACGTCTACGATCACGTCCACGTTGCAATGTTTATGATATTATTTTATGATATTTTTTTCATAATGGTTCCGAAATGGTCCCAGATAAATTTGTTAACATTCTGACTATACTACATATTATACTGTAAACTTTTCGTCGATATAAGTAAAAAAATTACACATTATTAAGTGTGACTCAAAAACTACTAGTATGATCTATATAGCATTGATATGGAACCACTTTGAAAGATACCTATTTTACTAAAAAAGAACCATCAAACTCCTTAACTTTTTTTGAGGCCGTTTGAAAATCAGATAGGTCACTTATACAGTAGACTGCTGTACGGCAACCAATCCGATCAGGAATCTACACCTTTTTTATTTCTGTCGTCACAATTTTAGTGCTTCCACTTTTGAGAGTAAGGTAACTTACTTTTGCACGAGCTTATAACTCCGGAATTAGGTTGGCAGCAAACAAGATCATTTATGGTAGACAGCTGTGGGGCCACTTTTCCAAACACAGATCTACCTCCTTACACCAAGCCGTCATAACCAGTTAACTTACTTTTACACTTAATTGGCAACGACACATTAACATTTTTGGTGCCTAGAGACAGTGTATTTTCATTCATATTTTCATTAAAAATCATCTTATGTTTCATGTCATCTTATATATATAAATATTGTGTCACAAAAAATTTCACATATATCTGTAGTTTGGTCCATCTTAAAAGATAGGATAGTTTTTATCCGAATGTTGGCGGGACGAAGTTCGCTGAAGCAGCTAGTATTTTTCTAAAATAATAAACAATATTGTTAATCTGAAGTATTCGTCTCAAAAAAAATTGTCTTTATTTGTCAATTTTTAAGTTGCATTTATTTATCTCCGGGGTATAGTAGCCTTTGCGGTATTTATTTAATTAGTATTCAGAAAATTTCAATTGCAATCAAAACCATAATCTAATTAGACATAACCACGTTAGTTATTTCAAGCACATTTGTGGTTGAATCTGAATATTCCTAACGTTCTAACAATAGCTTTGATGTACATTGATTTAACGATTAGTTATTTAAAGTGAATTATTATTGGTATCAATACTACAATACAATACAATAAATCTTTATTGAAAACCAAATACAAAGAAATTACCTACGAATATATCAAATGAAAATAAGGTTTCATGATTTATGCGCAATAAAACTGTAAAAATCCGGCTTTAGCCTGAATAAGTGTCAGAACTAATTAAGTCGTCACCAGATTCATACCTGGAAGCAAAAAGACCATCTTGAAACGTATTTCCAAGTAGTCCCTAAGCTTTCAGATAAAAAGTCGGTTTAGAATGACGAAAAAATCGATTAACATAAATAAAAAAAAATCGAAAATAAAGGAGTCGATCCTCTTTTCCAAGTCGGTTAAAATCTATAAAATACACAAAAAAGCTTTCTCAACAAATTACTGATTTCTTCCCGTCAATTTTATGGTAAGTATAACTTCCAAGATCAAGCTTAGTCCCCACTGTGGTCCAGAAGTCCAGGTGTTAAACTTCTTGAGGACCCAAGTTTGATCTCCAGGTCGGGCGACAAAGTAAAGACAAAAAATGTGGTTTTTCCAATTTTCTAATAAAAAAATGTAGATAGGGATTGGACATGTGCCCGGTTGGCGATGGACTTGCCACCTATCATATTTTGGGACTAAGTGTCTTTAACTAGTTTTGAGCGCCCTGGTTGTGCCTCTGCCTACATGAGCAATCTACAAAGCATCTTCGGGAACATGAGCGTGAGATACTTTTGATCTAAGAATTCTGTGGTAGGTAAGAATAAATAAATATACTTAGGTAGGTACTTACATAGTTTCCCTGAACCGTCTTTACCACGAACGATATCTTAATATTGGTGGTACTTTTGTTACGCACCCACTAAACTAATTTTAAGTTATTGCTATCTTCTTTCAGCTGTAGTGATAGAAAGAGACAAAACACATTTAACACTTTAAGATTAGTATGTACATACCCACACCACCATACATTTGACAAACACAAAGAAATATATTGATGATAACGATAAAAGATCACAGATGGCGCACTAAAAAGTTTGGAAACAAAGTACCTACTTGGTCTTGAGAAATGAAGATGGCGTACTTACCAACAAGATATTAAAATTTATTATGGTCGAATTTCGACCAATGGGTGACCACTAGTAAACAAAATTATCCGCTATCAACAGCAAGCTAAAGGTTTTATTGTTGAGAATTGTTACTTAGGACTGAGAAGCCCAATTTTTTTTTTATTATTTTTTTATGTTATTGGAAGGCAAACAAGCAGACGGATTTCCTGATGGTAAGAAATTTCCGCCGCCTAGAGACACCAAAGGTGGTAATGGTGCATTGCCAACCTGAGGCCGGGATGTTAGGCCTTGAGCAAAAGTAAGTTTACCGGCTATTTTACCCTCCGAACCAGAGCACGTCATGACGTAAATTTCGAGAACAATTGTCTAAATTACAGCTCTAAGTTTGAATCTTATCATTTAATAAACATTAAAGACACTTTTAATATCACTTTCAAGTTCCTCAAGCAAATATATCACCACAAGTTTTCCTTAGAGACTAAATTTAATACTTCAAAGGTTTTCGCAGATAATAGGCTACCTGATAGCGGGGTTTTGTTATGTAGATGCGGCTCCTTTTATCTCCGTTCAAGCTCACTGAATGGTAACGCTTATAAAACATTTCGTCGCGTTTGAGGTTTTAACTTGGGAATTGGGATACGTTTCGTAATATTTTTTAGATGTCAATTAAAATTATTTAAGACTATGTGTTGTTTGTAACGGGATGGAACTGGATTTCCAAGTGGCCAAGTGGTGGAACGATAATCAGAAAAACTTTAGAATTAGTTACGTGTCTTTACTAAGGTCCAGTTTGGCGCAACTTCCAAAAAAAAATTTTTTTGCTATGTTTTTTATTCGCCTAAACCATATGACACTAGTTGCCTTATATCTGAATGCCTTTAGACTTACTTTCAAATTTATAATATGTATAATATAATTTATACCTTTTCACCATATTATGTCAAGTGACATGTTTCACTTTAAGTAAGCTTTATACGAAATTCGGGTTTGCTGTGTATCTGTGGAAGTCCCGCCTCTTATTACGTAGTATTTATATACTCTTTGTTCAGGTCTACTTTTATATATGCCTAATAGATGACAGCTGCTCTTATATTTAACCACAGGAGTTTTGGCGCCATCGAGAGAAAAGATGGTCGAAGTTTTTTCATAATTATTGAATTTCGTGTTTATATTGAGTGAAATTAGTCAATTTTGGTGGCATTTTGTACAATTTTGTTCAGTGAAAGTGCACAAATGAAATAATAATGAAAAATATTAGCGTATCGTGTATTTCCTTGTTGCCGCCAAATTTCATTACATGAGCTTGAGTAATGAGGCCACCATTTTACCCAAGAGTCTGACATGACTTTCTGACGACTTATGACTGATGACTAATTATAATTAATCAAAATTGATATAAAACTTGATGCAAATTTCTACTTGACTAATGGCAAAATACTAACGTGAAGGCCAAAACCTAAAGAAAGAATATAATATCTATGATTGTTACAGACTAGTCCCTCTAAGCTTTATGTTTTAACTTTACATAGCCTCTGTCACGGAGTGCACAACTAAAAGAAATTGTGTCTTATCAATTTTCCTATAAGAACAGCGTTTCCCGGGACTGCATATGTGCCCGGACGATGATAGGTTTGTGATCTTT
>NJDD01003240.1:150751-172811 GCA_002245505.1 Calephelis nemesis
TATTCAACTAAAACTTTAAGTTATAGTTTAACAAAATCGGTTAAGTCAAAGAAATATGACATGGCCTTATGAAATTCACTATTTCAGACATTGATAGTTTTTAAGAAGGCAGTAATGAGAGTTTTGGTGTTTAATTAATTAGCATGTTAGCACTTTAGTCATAATAAGTAATTTAGTTTGTGTGTTTTGTAAAGCAAGTTTTTGTAGTGTGCACTGTATGTTCTACATTTCTTTTATGTATTCTCTTTATTTTGGGTTTGCCGGAAGAAATCTCTTTTATAAACAAGCTCGCCTTTTGTTTAATTTCATAAATTCACTTGTTTTTTTACTTTTTGTGTAAATAAAGAATTAAAGAAAGAAATATATTCAATGAACACAGGAAAACTTTCATTTGACTACGGACATTAAAATATTTTTTTAAAAAAAAAACAGCAAATAATCATTTACAGTAATTATTGCCAGATAAAAATAGATCTTATTGAAGATAAGTAACTGTGCATTTAACGTCTACCCGGAGCATTAAAAAAGGAAAAAATGTTTCGAAGCTATTGTGATGTAAAGGATTATTAAAAGCGAAGGGTTGAAAAAATTCGAAGCCTCTCAAATCCTGGGGATTGTACGACTTTACGAAATAAGGGTAAATAAATATTGTATACTGTCTATAATTCTTACACCAACACTTCAAAGGTCTTTGCTTCGAGAGATTAAAAAAACGGAATTTTTGATTTTAAGTAATACTTAGAATTATAATAATGAGCGTTTTATACTCCTAATTTTAAAGGAGCTAATTAGTTACATTATGATTTTTTTATTTGAAAGATGACGTAATCGATACGGTTCTTGCTACGTTACAAAAAAGACACTGACATAACTTATTTTATTACCATATGAAAGTTATATAACTTTCCGCAAAAGTCCCTTAAATATTATCTGGTAAAATATTTTCAATAACCCCGACAGCGTTGTACCTAAAAATCATCTTGATCAGGTCAGCTTTCAGAGTCTTCATTGCAATGGATTCTTTTGTTTAGTAACTGATGCCAAAGTGGCACACACGCACACACACACACACACACACACATACAAACACACACACATTGACATATCAAACTTACGAAACCCCTCTTTTTTCAACATAGAGTTAAAAAGTGTCCTATTCCTGTCATCTCAATCATATTAGATTTAGATGATCCGAGTAGGACACTTTTTTTAATTATTCCAGTGTACAAAATACTATTATAAATTATGATTTTTAATTCAATTCGATATTTATAATAATAATAGGAAGAGCTCATAATTATCTACGTGACATTTAACCATTATTGTTTCATAATGTAAGCGTGAGGTACAATTTCCCACTCCCCCCAATCCCCCACGGTATGTATTATTTACGCTGATTTCAAGTCTAAAATGCAAACGGTATTTTAATGTTTTAATTGTTTTTACATGTAGTGAGTTTTAAACGTTCAATGGCGTTTATTGTAGTGACAAGAAACGCTATTAAGCTAACGCTAAAAAGTATAAAAAATTATAAATATGTATATAACCACTTGTCATGCTTTGCGATAATCACAGAGGTTCTAAAACACACCTTGAAAAACCGTAAAGTTTGGAAATAATTAACCAAAATAATAAAAACACATCATAACTCCAAATAACTTTTAATACTCAAACGCATACATTATGCAAATAAATAAAAGAAAGTGGTGTTAGTTACATGATTTATAACTCAAGAACGGCTGAACTGATTAGGCTGAAAATTAATGGGGACGTAGCTTAGAACCGGGAGAAGGTCAAAGAATAATTTTTATCTTGTTGGATTGTGAGAAAACAACATTTTAATTTTTCCCATCCAAACTGAACGGACGGAATGAAGTTCATAGGAACAGCTAGTTGAATATTACTTAAAAACTAGTAAATAGAAACTCGATCAATTCACTTTTCTCACAAAAAACTATGGCACTAGACTGCAAACAAGCACACGGTTCTCCTAGTATTAAGAGTCAAACGAGACCTATTGGCACCATAAATGAAATTATTATGTGTGCGTTGCTAATCCACCGGCTAACCTACCCTTTGAACCAGAACACTGACACTGGTATTATAGTGGCAGAAAACGGTAATCTTTATTAAGAAAACATGATAGGCAAAAATTATTGTGAAAGTGTAAAGTAATAATATTCTTACAACCTCTTCTTTATTCGTCTGTTATTATTTTTCTTTATTTTATATATGATCGCAAAATTAAACCAAAAGTAAGTTAGTGCATATCCCCGAAGAGGAAGGCAGAGGAACAACAACCCACGACAATCCGAAGACAAGACACTAAGTCCCACAATGTGATAGGTGGCAAGCCTATCGCCAACTGGGCACATATCCAATCCCGAGCAACTTTTTTTTTATTAGAAAAATGAAAAAAAACATATTTTCTTTTTGTTGCCCGACCCGGAAATCGAACCCGGGACCTCATGCAGTCAAGTCCAACAACTGAACTGCTAGACTACACAGGTAATAACCATAATACTGAAACGATAAAACAAATACATAAAATTGCCTTTATGATCCAGGGGTCCGGTTATCAGACTTGACTTCAAGAAGTATTCGGGATTAGATATGTTCCTGGTTGGAGATAGCCACCTATCACACTAGCCGAGGGTAACCTGGTTGTACCTCTGCCTACATTCTCGTGGATGCAGACGTCAAGATACTTTTTTTATACGAAACTAGTCTGAAAGGACATAGTTAATTAAAATAAACGAATGAATAAAGTATAACAACAAAAGCAATATATAATTTTACCATCTGTTTTTAGACGGTAAGTAAGTGGAAAAACAATCCCCCACGGGGTAATTAGCGGGTGATAAATCGAATAAGTTATGATAAACAACGCCGTAGTGGGATTCTAATCATAACATTTGGGGAAATTAGGAATGATATTGTCGAATAGTTTATTTTCCTGTTTGACGAAATAATTATTTTGTTTGTTATAAATTTGTTTAGTGTATATTAATTGGACTTTCTAGGTTAAATAAACCTAATCGTAATAGATTCTATACTTCTTATCGTCGGTGCTTGGTGGAATTCCATTCTTGATGCAATTTATTTAAAAACACTTGTACTTTCCACAATATATTTTATTATTTTTTATTTTTATGATTTAGCCAACTGGCTTCGCTATACAAGCACCATCAGGGCTATATAAGAAGTTGTGTATATAACAAGTTATATGATGTTATGAACAAGTTGTTATATAGCCCTGATTATGCTTGTATAGCGAAGCCGGTTGGCTAAATCATAAAAATAAAAAATTATAAAATATATTGTGGAAAGTACAAGTGTTTCTAAATAAATTGCATCTAATCGTAATATAAAATAGTTGATGAATTATTAAGTTGTAATAAATATAATCACAAATTATTTTAATTTTGAATTTTGTGGTCACCACTGTGAGGTAGAAATGTTGAATATATTGGTGTAATAATGTTGTAATTTTTTTTACAAATACAAAAAGATTAACATTTAATTACAATTTAAAACCTAAGTAAGTATCTTTACACTCGTATCATCGAAGAGTCAGGCAGGATTGAAAGTAGAGAACCCAAGATAAGTCAAAGCAACACATATAGTTAGTAGTAGTTATCAGAATTAAAAAAGTTACCCGACCGGGGAATCGACCCAGGAACCGGGTTAGATATATGGTCGATATTGACTACCTAGTAGAGTTCAATAACGGACTTCTAGACCACAGAGGCAGTAGAAGTATATAAAGTATATGGTGACAATAAAAATATGTACAAAAAGAACATAAACTGAAATTTGTATCGCCTATATGGTCTAGTGGTCTTGACTTTTTAGGACCCGGGTTAGATCTGTGGGTCGGCAAGATAAGAAAATATGTTTTTCAATTTTTCTCATAAAACGACGTTGTCTAGGTTAGGACATCTACCCGGTTGGCGATAGAGTTACCACCTATCTCAGTGTGGGACTAATATATTATTTGACCGCCTCGTTGGTCGAGTGGCTAGCGTATACACCTAACTACACGACTTACCGCGAGGCTCGGGTTCGATTCCTGACGGGGGCAGACATTTGTGTAATGAACATTTAGATGTCTGCGTTTCCGGGTCTGGGTGTTTATTAAATTTAATAGTATCGTTGACTAACTATATCTATATCGTTATACTATATCGTTGACTTAGATTCAATTTGTGTCACTTGTCCAGGGATATTTATTTATTTATTTATTTATAATAAAAGTAGACCATTTTCAACAATTGTTTGTAGAACTTTGTCCTTGACTGCTAACTTCATCTCTTGCCGTCTTTAGCGCCTATTCCAGAAAGAGCTAACATTTTTTTTCTAAACAGGAAAATTACTAAAGTTCACACCAATCACCGTATTCATTTCAACACTGTTTAAAGTTTATTTTTCAATGGTAAGTTTACTTTGTTTACTTTTTAGCAAACACAATGCCCGGGATAGGATATGTGCCCGGTTGGCAATAGGCCACCTATCACATTGTGTGTGCCCTGGTTGTGCCTCTGCCAACTTCTTCTGGGATATGGGCGTGAAGATACAATTTATTAATTACAAGTTTGAAAAAACATTATCCCAAACACACACATACACACACACAAACGCAAAATTCACACCAATCACTATAATGATGATTGTGTATTATCTTCGTATTAGTTTTAACACTTTAATTACTTCAGTTCAGTTTTTAGCATACACAATACATGAAATATTATGACTTACTTACATGTGTATTACCATATTGCCATAACTGAGTCTTTAAAGTTAGGCCTCTGGTGTATCTTTACTGTGTACAGTTTGTAGCAAACCTCGATGCCAAAGTATTTTTTTCGTAAAACTGAAACTTTGTCTTGTTCTGTATTATTTTGGGTGCGGTTAAATGTTAATACGTCTATTACACGTAATGCCAGCCGTCCACGCTCGCCAGTGCGAGAAAATATGTGTTTAAAGCTCTACTTTACTGGGATTTTGTTTTAAAGTTTTGTGAAATGTAATATTGTACCGCATGGTACGAATAAATGGTTAAATTCCTTTATTTCTCAATTGAAAAACCTCTTGCGGTTAAGTACTTTATATAATTAATATATTATTATATAAGTATTTCTACTTCATACCGGTTTTTTTTGTAATTCTATAGACAGTGATCATTTAAACTCCAATTCCTCCAATTTCTTTACCACATAACTTAGGTATACTAAAATATGCATCACTACATAGTATAAAACAAAGTCGCTTTCTCTGTCCCTTTCTATGCTTAAATATTTAAAACTACGGAACGGATTTCAGTGCGTTTTTTTTAATAGATAAATTAATTGAGGAGGAAGGTTTGTATGTATATTTCATAACGGTGCAAAGTATGGGTACATTACTTGTTAAATATAACTCAAAACCCGTATTGTCAAATCCTATCCTTCTCTGAATCACGATTTATATTTTGAACAATCTTTGAAATCATAGTCACACGACCTAATTTAGTTACCTACCTTAGTTCTTAACCCCGAAACATACAATAACAGTTAATGCACAGCTTTAGTTGAATGCTTTGGCAAAGGTACTATGAGTTGCAAAAGTTGATACGGATGTTTATTATAAAACATTGAAGATTTTTTTATAAAATGCATGGATGCACAAAATAAAGGTGGGTTAGTAAATTTTTTTTCTAATTCTAAATCTCTTTATTCTTACAATAAACTTCCCAAGCATATTAAAGTCTTACTATTTAATAAATTAAAAATATATATTAAATTTAAGTTGTATGGTAAAGGTTATTCTAACATTTCAGAATACTTAAAAGACAAAAATGCTTAGGATTAATTGCTCCTCACACCAATCGCTACAAATTATTATAATACACAATGTAATACATTGTAGTAATACTAATAGGATCCGATAGATGTATTAGTGCCAGACAGATCAAATTTAAAATACTTGATGTAGTCTTAATACTGTATTTATTAAGGTCTAATACTATTATTATTATTATCTATCTAATACTAGTTGTTATTATTACCATAATATATTACATAAAACCTATTTTTAGTTAATAGGGTTATTTAATTCTAAGATTTTTTGTATGTTTGTCTGTCACAATTTACCAGATGTTATTTGGTAGATAAATGGTTATTTATAGTATAGTATAGCCTATAAACTAATTTAGAAAACGCTTATTATAATTTCTTATATATATCTTATACTTTTGTAAATTAGATTTATAAGAAAAAAGACAAGCCCGCTGAGTTTCTTTCGCTGGATGTTCTCAGTGAGTGTCCTCTCATACAGACGCTTCACAAGAATCTTTGTACAGATTCACGTGAACAAAATAAATTTGAATTTGATTGTACAAGTTGTATGGAAAAGATCTACTCACTACAGAGGTTAGAGGTGCTTGTTGAACTCGAGGTTAAGCTAAGATTTTTTTAAATACTATAACGTCTTAACTTCACCGCACTTTTCTCAATAATGAAGTATTTGCAGTTTATATTCTTTCTAACATAAACAATAATTACATCGCTATGTAAAATTAGCTGAAAATGTGTTTTTGGCGTCGATAATATTAATTTCGAATATTAAATAAATAAATATCCCTGAACTAGTTACACAAATTGAATCTAACTCCAAAGTAAGCAAACTATATGCTTGTGTTATGGGTGTTAGTCAACGATACTAATACATGGAAATACTTAAATAGATTCCAGAACAAATTTAATAAACACCCAAACCCGGAAATGCAGACATCTAAATGTTCATCACACAAATGCCTGTCCCCGTCGAGAATCGAACCCGAGCCTCGCGATTCGTCGATGCAGTTAGGCGAGTACGCTAGCCACTTGACCAACGAGGCGGTCAATATTGTATGACTGCTTTATGTTGTTTGTGTGTGTTGCTTGTTTTCACAGAAAAAAATCTTGTTTTTTGTCTAACTGTGTAGTGTTCAATGTTATTTAGAGCTACCGGGCAAAAAAAAACCGGGCTACCAGAGTGTAATATCGCGATGTTGAGTTTGCTAAAAGTTGTTTCGTCAATAGTTGAAGCATTGAGTATTGCTTGATTTATAAATGAATACAAGTAAATAAAATTAGAGTGTCTACCTAGTACCTAGTAATTAGAGTATAGTGTGTTATAATTACCACTTTTTACTACATAAATTTGAATTTATATACGGAACACATACCAAAGTTCCTTCTTAACAATTTTCGTCTTTCTGTCTGATCGGTTAATCTCTGAAGAGTTCATATTTTTAAATGAAGAAACACTTGTACTGTTTTACGTATCACTTATATTTTATTATTTTATAAATAGCCTACCGGTTTCGCTTTTTACAGCATCATCAGGGCTAGAACTTAAATTACTGAACAATATTTTTGAATAATAAACCTAAATTCATTTCATAGTGGGTAGATACAAATAAACTTAAATGCGTTATACAATAGGGTTGCAAGCTATTGATTTTTTCCCCACTGAATCAGGAAATTAATCCAATTTGAGAAAAACAATAATAAATAACATGTTAATTACCTCAATTTCATTCTCTGAAGAGTTGTTGACGAGATCAGCTGGCTCATTCTGTTGCTGCTTGTACTAAGCATCTTTACGCCTATTTCCCAAAGAGGTGGCCAGAGATGCAACCAGAATAATCACGATTAGCCTAAGATACTAAGTGCCATAATGTGATAAATGAAAAGAAGAATCAGAATAATCTTAATTTATTTGAACTATGCAAGTGGTATTTATGCGCGTTGACATTTTTAAACTATTACTGGATCTGCAAAGCCTGTCGCAAACCCCGCAAACTTTTTTGTTGCCCGATTCGGGGATTGAACCTGGTTCAAGAAGTCAAGTCCGACGCCGGACCGCTAGACCACAGAGGCGACTACTTGGCTACTTAAATTACAACTAAAGAATATTATTGTTAACACACCACAAGTTGGTAGAATATGTTGAAACGCTTAAATAATTTTGTAACATCTTTGTAACACTCATATTCCCGAATAAATATTTTTTCTTTTCTTTTCCACACGGACGAAGTCGTAGGCACAACTAGTAATGCAATATATGTGTTGTTGTTTTTTTTTATGACATTGGAAGGCAAACAAGCAGACGCATTTTCTGATGGTAAGAAATTTCCGCCGCCTAGAGACACCAAAGTGGTATTGGTGCGTTGCCAACCAGAGGCCGGGATGTTAGGCCTTGAGCAAAGTTGACCGGCTACCTCACCCTTCGAACCGGAACACGTCATGACGTTATGGCGGCAGGAATAGGTGAGGCGGTGGTACCAATCCGGGTGAGTTGCTGCGAAACTCTACCACCTAGTCAGATGTCACGGTGTTAGTGACGGGAAGCCTATGCTCGCCTTTTACGAGCTGCCTGGCACAGGAAGGCAGATGGTCTATTCTACAAAGGAGCCCGGACCAACACGGGGAAGCCCGGACCAACACGGGGATGTGTATATATATAGTTTGCCCATATTTTGTTTTTGTCAGTCACGTTTAGAGTGTGGGTGGTCCAAGACATTTTGGAGCTTTCCACATAAAAATCTTATTACTGTTTACCATGTGAAAGCTCGCTCGCAAATAAATTAGCCTAATATTTTTATTAGCTCGAATTTTTTCCTTTTTCCATTCACTAAGCCTCTACGCGTAACCTAGTTCCACGCCTTTACAACAAAATTCTTTGTGATATGTCAGCGAGGAACGCCTCGAAGATTTTAAGTCTCATAAGCAGAAGATTATGAGACCGACACTAAAAGTCTGAACTATTTTTACATTTTATCTGTGCAAACTTCAAAAACTTTTAACGTTCTAAGCTATGTGCTTATCTTGATGTATTGAAAAGTAAAACATGTAGCGTTTTGTTAATAAAAAAACTGCAGTAGTTGACTTTTAAGATTGTTTCACATTGGTACGCGCGACTTGGTCAAAGTATGTGTATGTCTGTAGCATTGGAGTTCTTTTGCGGATGGACGTATTTTAATACAGTTTTTAAGCTGACATAATTGAAATAGACACACAAACATACCTTCAAGCCAATTCCCTTACGTAATAGGCACAGAGTTTCGAGTACGAGACCCACGATCCTGACAAACCTGTCTGGCTTCATCCACATTATTACCCTGTTCATACAAATTTCATATACGAGTAATAATTGAAATACATATAGCTAAAGTTTACAAAGACAAAGATCTGTAAAAGGAATCAAAAGTCAATAGCTCTTTTGCATAATCATCCGAATAGATATTAAATACAGTGCAGGGTATTTATTTGACTTTTAAACATGTGTGAGACCTTACGGTTGAAACACCAATTATTGCTACAGCTAAGCTGGTCTAATGATGGAATTTATCGAAGATAGGTGGCGAAATCCTGGAAATCCTGCTGCTAAACCCAGTTTGGACTCTTTTGATTCGCCTTAAATAGATTTGCTCAGATTTTCCTGTGACAAGACCTGATGGTGGAACTGAGAGGTTCCAAATGGATCAAAGTTTGTAAGTTTCAGTATTATCTATAAATTAATACGTGAAGCCAAGCCTTTGGACCTCTTTTTACGGAAATTGCGAGGACACAGGAGCATAAAATTTGGCACACTTATAGTTTATGTGTAGGAGAAATGCAGAACGCTAATATTTTTCAATAATAAAGCTTATTAAGTACATTAAATAAAACATTATCCATACTACCATGCATTTGACACAAACAAACAAATGTATTGATGATAACGTTAAAAGATCACAGATGGATAAAAGAACAATAAAAGTTTGGAAACAAAGTAGTTGGTCTTGAGAAATGAAGATGGCGTTCTTATCAACAGGATATTAAAATTTATTTTTTTCGAATTTCGACCAACGGGCGACCACTAGTTCAATTAAATTCATCGTCTTTATTTTGTAGGTACTAAATTCGTTACACTTCGAATACGTCAACAGTTAAGTACATTGCAATTATTTTGACAAGTAATTAAAATACGATTAAAGCCTTTAAAAACATTTATCATTAAACATTGCAAAAAAATGTTAAATTTTAAATGTTAAAAATGTTATGTTTTGTAATCTATGCAGTTTTCCCAAATCACAAACTTAAAAACTGACATGTTTGAGATGGTTCTTATCTACAATTTATAAAGACCTGTTCAGGAGTTAAATTAAAGGTTTTTGTTTAAAAAAAATAAATGCAAAAATAGCTTTTGAATAAATGTATCTCTGTTTGAGTAATCCTATAACGCAGACCATTCGTGAAAATGAAAAATGAATTTCATCCGAATATGTTTTATATTTTACCAAAAATACTAATATCAATACTAAAATCGCCTCTGTGGTTCAGTTAATCAGTCAGTGGTCTAGCGGTTCAGTTATTAGATTTGACTGCATGAGGTCCGGATTCAAGTCCCGGTTCGGGCAACAAAAAGAAAATAGGGTTTTCCAATTTTTTAATAAAAAAAATGTTGCTCAGGATTGGATATGTGCCTGTTTGGCGATAAGCTTGCCACCTTGTGGGACTTAATGTCTTCGGCTAATCGTGGGTGCCCTGGTTGTGCCTCTGCCTACCTCTTCAGGGACATGGGCGTGAAGATACTTTATTTACTAAGATCAATAACCCCGAACATCGAAATAGGTCAAACCAGTTTTAGAACTCCATCTATCCTCAATAGCAAACTTGTTATTCGCAAGATTCTCTTAATGAATTTTGTATGAGTTCAATTACATTGAAATATTAAGTGGTACAATGTAACAGGATAGCAATCACAAATCCCCAATCCATCTCATACATAAATATCTGCCAAAGTGCTTACCGTTTCCTGTTTTCACATCAGCGATCGCTACAGTCTTATTCCAAGGTTAATGGAACTGGTAAACTTAATGTTAGATTGGTTAGTAATTTTAGCAGGTGTCTGTAGAGGACGTTTTCTACATCTTATTGTTCTTTATTATGATAAGATTGAAGACTATTTGAAAAATATCATAATATTAATATGTGGAGCAAAAATTTTAGACCCCTTTTTAAGCAAATTGTGAGGCCGGATTAGTATGAAATTTGGCACACTTTGGTACACTTCTCCTATACACTGTATAGGAGAAGTGCCTATTGCTAATTTTTTCAAATAATTATGCTTATAATGAGCATTAAATTAGAAATTAAAACTTGACACATACTCCCATGCATTTGACACACACAAACAAATATATTGATATTGATATAAGATCACAGATGACGTACAAATTATGTTCATAATGTTTGGAAATAAAAAAGATTGTTTTGAGTGCGTTTATATCAAAAAGATAATAATTGACAACAGAACCTTAATAATTACAATTTATTATGGCCGAATTTCAGCCAATGGGCTTCCACTAGTACTAATAAATTTAACTTGAAAGTAGCGAATAAAGTGCTTGAAAACACTTAATGACACTTATACATAGAAAAATGACAATGTTTTGAGATAGCAAAATAATTTTTATGTACATATATTTTATAATAGCTAACCCGATAAACTTTTTTTGCTCATTGATACTCTTTGCCTACTCTGCAGTGGACTTGGGGACTTCATACAGAACGTCGGTAATTTTTAAAGTACAAAACTTATGTGTTGGAAAAAAATATGGGTCAGTTCGTAAATCAAATACTACAAAATAAAAAATAACAAAAAAAATGGACTTTGCATTCATGAGTTATAGCTCAATTTATATTTTGACTTTAAGCCCTCTCTCACAGGACCCTTTAAGTCAATGTGAAAAAAGTATCCTATAATATTCCTCGGCACAAAAATATCAAGCTGCTAAATTTAGTTCTAATCAATTTGGTAGATTTGGCGTAAATCCCAGTTGGGTTCACAGACATACAGACTAAAAATTTATCAACGCTAGAAATTATCTGCTATCGATTTTAAGTCCCCTTCGTCTATTTTTTTTTATTTTCAATAACATAGTGCATTCCTCTACAGATTTATTATAAGTATAAATAGTTAAATAGCAGGATATATATTTCAATTATAGATATATATTGTTCCTATGTTCATCAGATTTGTACTAATTGACCCAGGCGGGAATTCGACACTACTTGAGTCAATTTTCCATGTGGTTAGGTAAGTACCCTTAACAGGAACTAGGTAATAATAAAGCTGTAATGCTACTACGATACGAAGAGCTCTATTGGCGCGAAACATGTGCTACGCGCTTACGTAGCAGGCTCTACGCTAGCTACGTTGCGAAAGTTTATTTATAAATTCATAAAAGCTTTGCATATTTTTCTGAATAATAGTGCAAAAGTATACCTTGAATCTAAATATGCCGAATTTCAAGCAAATTAAGGCAAGATAGTGTGTTATCCATCTAAAAAATAGACATTCAAAAATATTCTCACAGTTTTTATCATTCTTAAATTGTTTAATAAAGCCGAGTTTCACACCAATTATTACTATAATTCTAGCGCGGCTGTACTGTTTTTAATGATATTTGATTTGTTGGATTCTTTTCCACCCCTACTAGAAGAATAAAAATCTGAATGTGAAAAATTGAACGAAATCTATTTTTTGGACGCGCCATTTACTTTTAATAATTATTTGTTTTTTTGTTAAGCAAATGTTATTGTATTTATGAGGTCTCAGTTGATGATGCTACTGCATGCAAATACTACAATAAATACCAGTATACATTTAATTAACACTCAGTCACAGAAAAAATACATCTACATTTAATGTTCGTCGCACAAATTCGCAACCCGATCAGGAATTGAACCCGAGCCTCGTTATCGGTCGTTAGAGTTAGGCGTGTACGTTATCGGCTCGGCCAAAGAGGTGCCCAATTGTATATGCATGTACTTTTTTAATTACCAGGTCTTAATCTTATGAAAGTTTATTTATAGTATTGCTTTTGCCTATTTCATAATTTTCATACTCCGATAATTACTTAAGTTCTAGACAAAAAATAAAACAATACTAATTACTCGCGCAAAATTCAGGGTTCTAAAATTAAAATGAAGAAACACTTGTACTGTTTTACGTATCACTTATACTTTATTATTTTATAAATAGCCTACCGGTTTCGCTTTTTACAGCATCATTAGGGCTAGAACTTACATTACAGTACAAGTGTTTCTTCATTTAAAAATATGAATATTTGGAAGTTTTACCAAGCGCCGATGATGGAAAATATCAAATATATCTAAAATTAAAATTTGTTTTTCTTTCTCAAAATTTAAGGAGTCTTTGCTAAATGTCCCCGATTTATTTTTAAAATAATCTTACTTAAGTGTCTGTGGAAAACGAAATGCATTGTCAAGGAAATACAACTCCATTGTTGAATGAAACAACTTGAGATGTATTGTTATTTTCTTTTGAACTTAAAATTGCAGGCTTGTCATAGCACTTTGTAATAAGCGCTCTGTGCTTACAGAACTATTAGTTTTTTATTTTGAAGATTTTTCTACATTTTATGGTGGACATATTTTTTAATTTCGTTTCTTGATGAAAAAATACAAAATGCTTACATACATACCCACTCATCTTCACGCCCAGGTCCCTCAGGCAGAGAAAACTCTTCATTTTATTTAATTTTGATTAATTTAATTTCAATATAAGTGTCAATAAACACACCGGGTTCAGAGACTCTTGACCCCTTTGCATTATACACCAGCAATTTAATCATGGAATGTAAACCTTCGTCTCCCCGGGTTTTTAGACATAGGTAATCTGTCCTCATTCGCATTGTTCTTAGTTCAATAGTGAAAATTTTCTACTATCAACTAAAAACTCCTATCATAACTGTTTTTTTTTTATGATTTAGATTTCGTGTAAAAACTTTGAAATATATTACCAAAATTATTTCACGACTTAAAAGTTGTGTCACATTTATAAAATTGTATGTGAAAAATTTAGTTTGTTGCGTTTTTCGTGCTACAATTTTTTGAACATGACCTAAACTTCGAATCTAAATATTATTAGGGTGTTGTCAACCTAAGAATAGGATTTTGGTGTAACATACATATGTAAATTTAGCAAATGCTCTTACCTCCAAACATATAACTATGCGGGCGTATTAAACGTGGGTTAAAATACCCCAAGGTTAAGTTGATATTATAGTCTTTGCTGAAGTACCTTCACGCCCATATCCCCGAAGGTAAAGGCAGACGCTAAACCAGGGCTCCCAAGAAGAAGTCGAAGACACTAAGTCCGACAGTGTCATATGGGGCAAGCTAATCACCAAACTGGGCGCACATCGACTCCCAACCAAATTTTTTATACAAAATTGGAAAAAAACATATTTTCTTTTTGTTGCCGGGAATCGGACTAGGGACCTCATAAAGTTAAGTCCAACACCTGGACCGCTAGACCACAGAGGTTTTTAAATGTGGCACGCATGGTGAATATGATGGTAAGTAATCAGATATTGAGAAAAATTACAAAGATGAGCATCTATATATGTAGAGCTACAACACATTGGCATTTCGTACTTAAAAAAATACAGTGTAAAATCTTATTGTAGTTGTCCCCCCATGGTTGACCGTTTTGAGTTAAATAGTGGTAAACTATATCAAAAAATATATTCTATATAAAACATTTATATCTATACTATGAATAATTATTATCGCCAACCCTGCAACTACAAGTCTGCTTTTGTAAGTAATCTTACTGTAACATTAAGTTATAAATATTTAAACCTGGTGTCACTTAAAGTGTAGCTTAATTATAACTGCCAACCCTACATCTATAAGTCTGCTCTTAAAATTATCTTACGTTCTAATGGTAAGCTATAGACACTTAAACCTTTATAAAACTTGGAGTAATTCAATCTTACAATCAATTTCTAAAACGCCAATCAATGAGTTACTATACTAATATAATTAATGGTGTATTACGTCTAATAAAAACTTGCCCTTAAAAACCCAAAATTGCATGCAATAATAATAAATACTAAATTTATGTATATTCCTGGACAATTTACACAAATTAAATCTAACCCCAAAGTAAGCAAATTATATATTATATACTAGCGGCCCGCCCTGCTTTGCATGGGTATAAAATCTACACATAAACTTTCCTCTTTAATCACATTATCTATTTAAAAAAAAACGCATTAAAATCCGTTGCGTAGCTTTAAAGATTTAAGCATACAAATGGACATAGGGTGAGCAAGCGACTTTATTTATACCATGTCCTATGTAGTGATATGTAATGCCTGCCATAAAAAGCAGTTAGCCAACTAATCTACATTTAACATTTAGTTACTCTACTGACCTATATAACTAATTACGTAATAATCGCTTCGACATATGCTTCAAGGATAAACATAGATCCATGTAATAATCCATTGCCTAGAGCCAGATTAAACAGTCAATGTCAGTCAGGTTCGAACTGAACGCTGGCTCAGATAATCTAATAAGCCTATTACTTCATCATTGAACTAAGCATAGTAGATCAGCGATATTTGATGTAAATAACTCATGAATTATTGATAATTTTCCCCCGTGTTGGTCCGAGCTCCTTTGTAGAATAGACCATCTGCCTTCTTATGCCAGGCAGCTCGTAAAAGGCGAGCATAGGCTTCCCGTCACTAACACCGTGACATCTGACTAGGTGGTAGAGTTTCGCTGCGACTCGCCCGGATTGGTACCACCGCCTTACCTATTACTGCCGCCATAACGTCACGACGTGTTCCGGTTCGGAGGGTAAGGTAGCCGGTAAACTTACTTTTGCTCGAGGTTTAACATCCCGGCCTCTGGTTGGCAACGCAACATTACCATCTTTGGTGTCTCTAGGCGGCGGGAATTTCTTACTATCAGGAAATCCGTCTGCTTGTTTGCCTTCCAATGTCATAAAAAAATAAAAAAATAATTGTAATTATTTTGTTGTGCACTCACTAAACTAATTTTAAGTTATCACTATCTTGTTTTAACGATAGTAATAAGAAGGAAAAGAAAAAAGTCTTGTGCTGTCAGACAAGTTTTTGTTCCTTTTTTTGTCGCTTTCTGGGACAGGCCTTTAGGCTATACTGTCTTCCGATTTATACATATAGATTTTAAAGTGTAAGTTTTTTTTATGATAATTGAAGGCAAACAAACAGACAGATTTCATGATCTTAAGAATTTCACACTGACTAGATACACCAAAGGTGGTAATGGTGCGTTGCCAACGGATCAAATCGGGGTTGCAATCGGGATGTTAGGCCTTGAGCAAAAGTAAGTTTACCGGCTACTTTACCCTCCTAACCGGAACACGTCAACGGAAAGCATTGGAGCGGCGACCAATCCGGGCGAGTCGCTGTGAGATACTCTGTGTGTGAGATACTCTTCCACCTAGTAGTATATCACGCTGTTAGTGACGGTAAGCCTATGTTCGCCTTTTACGAGCTGCCTGGCAGGAGAGCAGATGGTCTATTCTGCAACGGAGCCCGAACCAACACGGGGAAGCAACAACCAAATAAGTGTTTTTAACAGTTATAATGATAAATTTCACCAAGAGCCAACAATAGAAACTATAGAATATATCAATGATTACCTACAGCCATTAACAAAGCCATTGGCAACACATGTGCCTCGAAATAGAGTTATAAGCCTATATGCAAAACGTGCTCCGTCCACTAGGTCACGGGAAGGTTTCTCTGAAAATGGACGAGCATTAAATCTATTCTTTGTGTTATTTCATTTTTAAAAACTTCTACATCAATAACAAGATATGTACGTGATATGAACTTAGTAATAAGTGTTTTCTTTTTCCATCTACATATAGGTGTATTATTATAGGCCAATACTAGCTATTCCGGCGAACTTCTTTTCAGTTTGTATGGGAAAAATTCTAGTATTGTATTTTCTGGTGTCTTCGCTATCTAACGCGATAGAAAGCGTAGTATGACCGTCTTCTGCTTTTAAACAACCTCTTCATCAATTTTCAGCAAAATTGCTACAGCCGTTCGTAAGTTATAAATAGCCGTTCTTAAGTTATAAATAACACGACTTTCTTATATATTATAAGAGGAAAGATTTGATTGTTTGTTTGTATATGCCCCTTTTTTAATGACAAATTTGTTGCTAACCGCGAGGTTTTTACAACTTCACCGGGCTTTGTATAGGCCCCAAAACTACGGGACTAATTTAAAAAAAATATCAATAGAATCCGATATTATCCCTAATACAGGCTAGTAATTAACGTCGAAAAATACTTCATATTACGGGAAAACTGGTAATAAAGCAACGAGTAGTCAAAATTATCTTTCCCTACTTTTTCATTTAATTTCTTAACGAATGAAGTGATTGTGTTGAAATTTTACATGTGTATTTCGAAGGTTTTCTGGATGAATCAAAAATTGGATCGATTCGATTGGACCCATCAAAGCTAATATTAGAGAGAAAACGTTTAATAATTTGTTAGTATTGAATAGGCTCGGAAAATCCTGAATCGATTTAACAAAAATCTTTAAACTTTATAACTCGACACTATGAACATAGACAGCGGTATTGCTAGGAAGTATTATAAATTTGTGCACTCATGCGACGGCACGGATAGCTAATTCATATTAAATTTAGTTTAAATAGTTTACCGTACGAATGATAATTTTGAAGCGTATGCTATTTTACATATTGATTTAAAAATTAAAAAATATGTCAAATGTTGGCTCATTTGATACATTTTTTATTCGCCAAAAAATGTTGGCTCATTTGATATATTTTTATTCGCCATAAGTTCTTCTTTAATTACACTACAATTTCAATGATATACGTTACTACTTATTTTAGTGGGTTCTTCAATGTATGGAAGCTCGCCATTGTTGGCAATTTTGTTGCGCACTCACTAAGCTAATTTTAAGTTATCGCTGTCTTCTTTCAACGAAAGTAACAGATAGAGACAAAACACTTTTAGCGCTGTCAAATTAGATTGTACACGACATTTCTACAGACTATTAATCGATCTCTCGGAAAACGTTGGTTAAAAACATCGCAATTTGACATATTCGGACTAATCTGACATTCCTGAAACGTTCCGTCTCTTTTGTTTTTGTTTCATTTGAGAAAGATAGCATGCATCTAAAATAAGTTTAGTTTGTGAACAGCAGAATTACCACCATTGTTCTTTGTATTCTACGTACAACTTGGACGAATCAACTTTACACTCTGCTGGAATGCAACCCCTCTCCCGCAGCCCCTCGCCTCACCCTGCATTCGCCGCAAGCGCTAAGTGGCGATAGCATCTTTATTACCGTCACCAAACCGATCTATAATGAACATAGAAAAATTGAATTAAAAATAAAAATGACACATGACGTCACAAAACGAGATACACAGTTAATTCGTACGGGTTGTATAATGCAATATCAGCCCGAGTACCTTACAAAAATATCTTTTTATTTATTCTACTAGATCGTCTTTTAAGATCAAGAGGACAATGTGTTTGTATCATACAAATAGCTAAAATATATTTATATCATACAAACAGCCGTGTTACGAATTTCGAATCTACTAAGCGTACTATTATAGTTAGTGAATAAAAATCAGAACATTTTAACATAACTGGAGGTGCGGTGGATCGAGCTGGACCCTAAGAGCTATCTATAGTGGACTGTATTAAAGCGAAAAAATATGCTAAGATTGCGAGTGACAGAAGGGTAGATATAGGTCAGGATTAAGTCACTGACCACATGTTGGTCCGGGCTCCTTTGCAGAATAGATCATCTGCTTTTCTTGCCAGGCAGCTCGTAAAAGGCGAGCATAGGCTTACCATCACTAACACCGTGACATCTGACTAGGTGGTAGAGTTTCGCAGGGACTATACTTTCTGCAGGGACTTTGCTACCACCGCCTTACCTATTCCTGCCGCCATAACGTCATGACGTGTTTCGGTTCGGAGGGTAAGGTAGCCGGTAAACTTACTTGTTCTCGAGGCCTAACATCCTGACCTCAGGTTGGCAACGCACCATTACCATCTTTGGTGTCTCTAGGCGGCGTGAATTTCTTACCACCAGAGAATCCGTCTGCTTGTTTGCCTTCCTATAACATAAAAAAAAAACCTTTGTAATCTCCTGTGCCCAATTATCACCACAATACTGTCTTCTATTCACTTGTGGCGATAATTGCGATATAAGCGTATTTAGCGATTGTGGGCGATATCTATGCGGGCGGCGATGCGATTTTTATTGCGGTGAAAAGCGGCGAACTCATGCAAATATGGCTTCTTTTCAGTACGGACGCGACACCAGCGCCCATATAGCGAGGTGTGGAAGGGGGAAAACTAAGGGTAGTAATTAGGATATGACACTTGTCACTCACAATAGCGGCAGATTCAAATCGGCGCAACCAATAACAGCACTTTGTTTGAAATTTATGTTTGAACGCCACTTCTTTAATATGCTTGTAAGTCTGTTAGTCAAGGATACCAATACATAGAAATACTTATAAGGAAACAGAATAAATTTTTTAGTCGTCATGTTGACTGAAGTATTTTGGCCTAAGCCGAAAGTTTGTGTGATTCACCCAAGAATATTTATTTATTCATGATTTAGTTCCTGTTTATCAAACAAAAATAAGTAATACTCAACAAAACATAACATTTAAATATATATCACGGTATCAAATGATTTGGCAACTTTATGTATAAGAAAAAGTCTGAAAATACAATTCACAACTATTTGGATGCGAAGGGTATTTTTTTTAATGTATCAAAGTATATTACATTTATTGCAGCTACGTGATATTTTTCGATATTATAATTTTTCAAAGAAAATTAAAAAAAACAATTAAAATATACGTTTTCCAACAACGAAACAATTAAAATATACATAACGTGTATAATATATGGAAAACATATATTATAATATAAGAAAACATTCCATATCCCATTATAATATTATAAATGCGAAAATTTCTCTGTTTGTTTGTTTGTAACTCTTTCACGCAAAAACAACTGAACCGAATTTCATGAAGTTTTATACACTGATAGAGAATAACTTGGATTAACACATAGAATATAATAGATTTTAGAATATAATATGTTAAATTACTTCTAAAATCATAAACGCAAATTTTAGTTTGCTTGTTACACTGTTCACGAAAACACTACTTAACCAATCATTATGAAAGTTTTTACACATATTTTTATAGGTATTAAAAGTAACATACTTCTTAAAGACTTAAATGCGAGTGAAGCCGCAGGTACAAGTATATAATAAAGGTTAAATTCCAATAACTAGACTATAATATATTATAGCATAGGATCTCTACATTAGTTTACGACAATATTTGCGGTTCAGGCACTTCGAGTTCCCTGTGCTGTAAAATTATTCGTGAAAGCGAACTTGGCTGCTTACATCGATCAAAGGTAGCTTAAATTAGATTCAGGAATAGTAAAAACTTGCATTAGTGTTTGTGATATAGCTTATTTAATATATAAATGGTAATTGGATTGATTTACGTGATATTAGGAATTATGAACTCTTTATTGTGCACAATTAAACTTATTACAGAATGGTACAATTAAGTATTAACAATTAATTATCCTCATTTTATTTTTCGCTCTTGTTCGTAAAGAGAGAGTCTAACTACAACAAAAATAAAATAAATCTTACTTTTTCATTATAGCTTATGATGACAGTTCACGCTGGGGAATCATGCGCTACTATCAAAATCAATTTTACTCTAGAAAATCAATTGAGAGACATTTTTTAATGTATTAATAAATTTGTTTATAAGGTATTTTTTTAACATATTTTATAAATTAGAGCTGATACAAAACAAATAATAGCAGATTTTATGGCACGTGACTTGTCTTGACATGCTCATAATTAGGTCTTAAATATTTGGCACCAAAATATATGTCGGCCTGTGTTGTAAGTTTTGTCGAGGCTTACCGGTTTTTTTAAGATTACTATTGATATTATTTTTTCGGAAATACATATAATTTAAATTTTACATAACAATATAATAACTTTGTATGTTATACATATAATCCCGTGTAACATATCAATATAATTCAAATTTGCAACCGCTGAAATGATTTTAATGAAATTTACAACGTTTTGAGTAATTTGTTTAAAAGCAAACATAATCCAATAGCGCTAACGAAACTTAAGACAACTAACAGCCAATTAGTCATAAATCTCACAGTTAATCTAGTAACAGTTGATCACTGGCTATTAATAATCAATCCAGCGTAATGTGCGTTAAGGCTTGCTCACGTTGTTACGTGGTTGCCGTTTATAATATTAAATGAACCCGCATTATTACTAAGTAGTGTAATATTATAGCTATAATTATAGATAGGATAAAACCGAGTTAATGCCCCAGTATAGGTACCCGATTTTAGTTATTTTGATTTCTATTTTATACAAAGTATATCGAAAGACCCTCCAAACACCACTCATGTCCTATATTAATAACCTTTCTACAAATAGAAATATTTCTAAAAATTTGTTGCTAAGACATAATTATTAATTATTTGAAAAATAGCAGTGGTTGCCTAGTAACTTATCTAAAATAAACCTATATTTTGTCTTAAATAAGGTTTAATACCTTTAAACCTTATCTATTTATATTGACTATGTTGACTATTGGCTGTTAGTTGACTGTGTCGCATGTTATGTGCGATTTTATAGAAATGGCAAATGCAATTTAAGTTTTTGGATGATAGATTAGTTGTTTTTAACGAGTCAAAGTATCTTCACGTCCGTATATCGGAAGGAGTAGGCAGAGGCACAATCAGGGCGTGACTAGCCGAAGATACTGAGTTCCACGATGTGATTGCTGTCAAGTCTGTCGCCAACTGGGCATATATGCAACCCCGGGAGACGATTTTTTTATTAGAAAATTGAATAAACGCATTTTATTTTTTTATTGCTTGAAACGGGACTCGGACCCAGAACCTCAAGAAGTCAAGTGCGTACAATATTATGCATTCGATTTTTATTAATTAATATACTTACCCGCGTAAACAGTAAAGAAAGAAATTAGAAATTTCGTCAAAGGATTTAAATCCTCGGTAGCATTAGTTGGCTTGAGATGAAAGTGTACGGGTTCTTTCTTTCTTTAAAAATGTGTAGATTTGTACTCATTAT
>NJDD01003240.1:172970-192129 GCA_002245505.1 Calephelis nemesis
TGTAATAAAAATATATATGAGCCTGCTTTATGCTTTCAATTATTTATAACTGACGAGATTATAAATGAAATAATGCGATGGACCAATGCTGAAATATCTCGAAAACGTACAAAGAAGCTAAATTTCGACTCATTGCTGAAAATCAGAATAAAACCTACTCATTTAGTGCCACATTTAGAGATACAGTTGATATTGAAATAAGAGCCTTGATTGGTATTTTGGTGCTATCCTCAGCAATGAAAGATAACCACCTATCAACTGAAGAACTCTTTGATAGTACGTTTTCAGGAACGCGTTATGTCTCTGTAATAAGCCGTGAGAGATTCGACTTTTTGATTCGATGTTTACGAATGGATGACAAGACATTGCGTCCAGCGTTGAGAACAGAAGATCCATATATACCTGTGAGAAAGGTGTGGGATCTACTAATCAGCCAATGTAAAAATAATTATATTCCAGGGCCGCACTTGACTATTGACGAACAACTGCTCGCATTTAGAGGACGCTGTCCTTTCAGAATGTATATTCCCAACAAGCCGAGTAAATATGGCATAAAAATACCAATGATTTGTGATAGTGGCACAAAATATATGATAAATGCCATACCCTATATCGGAAAGGCCACCAACACGAACGGTTTACCTCAAGGCGAGTACTATGTAAAAGAGCTGTCTAGGACTGTACATGGATCTTGTAGAAACGTGACGTGTGACAACTGGTTCACGTCTGTTCCTTTGGCAAAGAGCTTACTTCAGGAACCCTACAAACTGACATTAGTAGGTACCATAAGATCCAATAAAAGAGAGAATCCGGAAGAACTAAAGAATACTCGTTCGTGGCCAGTTGGATCTTCGATGTTCTGCTATGATGGGCCGTTAACTCTTGTGTCCTACAAACCCAAACCATCAAAAATGGTATATTTATTATCATCTTGCGACAAAACAGGTACGATCAATCAAAGAACAGGCAAACCTGAGATTATCATGTGCTACAACCAGACAAAAGGTGGAGTTGACACTTTTGACCAAATGTGCTCGTCTATGTCATGTTCGAGAAAGACCAACAGGTGGCCTATGGCAGTTTTTTATGGTATGATGAATATATCGTTTGTGAATTCTTAAGTCATATACTGTCATACTATGATAGCTAACAATGATAAGCCTCTAAGTCGCAGAAATTACATGAAAAAGCTGAGCACAGAATTTATATCACCTTGGATGGAGAAAAGGTTAGAAGCTCCTACGCTTAAAAGACATGTCCGTGTAAATATCCAAGAGTTGCTACCAAAAACTAATACTTTAAATAATAATGAAGAACCAGTAATCAAAAAGAAGAGATATTGTGCGTATTGTCCGTCAAAAATAAGAAGGATGTCGAAAATGACATGTTATAAATGCAATAAAAGCATTTGTGGTGAACACAAAACTGATATATGTAAAGGCTGTATCTAAATGTGATTTAAACTTAAAACTTGTTGATTTTTTATATGAAGCTGTTAATTAGTCCTTATTCTATAATATTAAGTAAAAAAAATGTGATTTTAAATTTAAGATTAACATAATTACTCAACAAAGGAAGACTTAATACATTTTAGTTATTTTGTAAGAGGTTTACAAAATTTCTTTGTTTTTAAATTATATTCATTTTCTAATTGTAATTATGTTTTTATTTGTCGTAGAAAACCCTTAACTAATGATTCAATAACTTTTTAAAAGGTTATTTATGGAAACTTGTCCCATAGGCACTCATAAATGCGAATACGTCTCAAAGACGTATAATTATCTTTACCGTAGGTCAAAATAAGATTATCTTTCTAGGGTTAAAAATGTGTAGATTTGTACTCATTATCTATTCTTGTAGATATAATATTAATTTTTGCCATTTTCGTATTCCAAATTAAAGGTTAAGGTAACGGGTGAAAACACTTAGGGGAAGAGGGGTAACGGAATAGAGAGCCCCTGGTAACCCATATAAGGTTACCGGGTGTCATAGCTTGCACGAACAATCAATCATTCCTTCTCAGACGAATATTGACGCACTACCGTCTTCATTTATTAGTCGACGTTATAACCAGCTTGTTAGTCCAAAACGGGATTTTTTTATTAAAAATACGATCATCGTATTTTTTTAGCACTTGCCCTGTGCGTGGAATAAATTTCTATAATTTTTTTCTTTCTTTAAAATTTTTAGAAAATTACGATCGTTTTGCAATAAATCTAATAAGTCTTAAATTCCTTTCTTCAAAATGTCTATTGAGTAAGAGTAATCCATACCCCACACTACTAATATCAAAACGAAAATCTTTTTGTTACGCTTTCACTGCTAAACCGAAACTAATTTTAGAAAATTGGATGTGTGTATAGTGAAAGACCTGAGGTCTAACATAGGCATTATATTTCCTAACGGCCAATGTTAATAATATTTCTCTAAAGATGGATTTCAAGGAATCTAGATAGCTGCTCATCCGCCGCCCTATCCTACACCTAATTTCCATATTTATCCTGTCCACAGATATGTTATTGGCAAGCGATAACATAAAAATAGATCAAAATATCAATCTTGGACAGTAAGGTTTGGATTGGGATTGATTATTAATATTGGCCGTTACTCAATAAAGTACTATAACGGGAGATTAAAGTTAGCATAAAAACTCATTCTCCCATACTTAATATTATAAATGCGAAAGTTTGATTTTTTGTCTTCGTGTCTGTCTGTTATGGTTACCTGTTGTCTGTTATGGTTACACGGAAATACATTTATAGTATTTATAATAGACCATCTGCCTTTCTTGCCAGGCAGCTCGTAAAAGGCGAGCATAGGCTTATCATCACTAACACCGTGACATCTGATTAGGTGGTAGAGTTTCGCAGCGACTCGCCCGGATTGGTACCACCGCCTTACCTATTCCTGCCGCCATAACGTCATGACGTGTTCCGGTTCGGAGGGTAAGGTAGCCAGTAAACTTACTTTTGCTCGAGGTCTAACATCCTGACCTCAGGTTGGCAACGCACCATTACCATCTTTGGTGTCTCTAGGTGGCGTGAATTTCTTACCATCAGGAAATCTGTCTGCTTGTTTGCCTTCCTATAATACAAAAAAGAAAGTTTTAGTCTCTTAATAGATGTTGCCTTTCTTTATTTCTTTTATTATGTATTACTCATAAACCACCTTTAACAATGATCTGTTTTTCTAAAATAGAATCAACGAAATCGGTTAGCTGTTAGCCTAGAAATCAAGGAACAAACATACAAAAAATAGTGGAATTGAGAACTTACTCCTTTTTAAGATTTGATTAAAAATTGAGTTTGATTAAATATTTAGTTACGAAATTAAGTCTGTCTATAAAACCGCGGGTATCCTTAAAAAAACAAATTCTTCAAAAAAAACAATTTTCCTAAAATGCATTTTATGAAAAAGGGAGAATGACAGTAAAACAGTTTATGTGAGGGAACCTTACAATGAAGGAATAGAAATATATTAGCTACGAGCTGGCAACACCGAATAAAAGAATTTGTCGTATTAATAACCGGATTTAAGCTTTATCGGAAAGAGAAAATTTCTGCACGTACAAAGCTTGCAACATTGGATTCTTTTCGGTGCAAAACGTGACTGAGCGAAATTGAAAAATTGCGAATTTGTATCGGTCTTTCTGTAAATTATATTCCCTTTATTTTTTGAACATTTTCAAAATGTAGTTCTCACGTTCAACAGAATTGCGCGAGTTTTACAATTTATATCAAATTATTCTGGAAAATCTATTTATATTTTTTTTATTTAGGAACCGTTTAAAAAATAAATGCGAGCACAGGTTAAAATACAGGTTAAATATAACAAGACCATTAGTGGTAGAGTTCAAGGCACTTGTTCGGGTAGGAATCCATCGCCTAAACTATTCCTGCTTCCATAATAACTCTAACGTTTTACAAAAAGTAGGTAAGGACAGCCGGTAAACTTGCACAATAGGCCATCCTGCCCGGCCTCAGGACAGCGACGCATCTCTAGCATCTATGGTCTCTAAAGACTACGATTGTTTCTTACCATCAAGAAAGTTATGTGCTTGTTTGCTGACTTCAAATATTTATTAAAATGAACAGTTGCTAAGCATTCTCGCAACTTAGAAAAATAAATATTGTTTACTGTTGTATTAAAAAAAATGTAAAAAAATTACGCCGCCTATAGACACCATAGATGGTAATAAGGCCGGAATGTTGGGCCTGTTATCGTATATGTTGGTTACTAACAACCTATTCGTGCTGCGTACGGGTGGACATTTTTTTTTCTAATAACACATTGCAAGATTCTAATGACAAAACATTTTTTTCAAATCGATCTAATAAATTCGGTCTATACTTAATTGAAACCAAACAGTGAATGTTTTTTTATTGATTTACAAATAGGCTTCATACTTTGTACTTCTAGCCATTAACGACTTCAAAAAATAATAAGGCTAAGTGTTTGTCTCTTATCTCTTACTTAAAAAAAAACGCTTGTTAACCAATATTTTTTATTAAATGAATAAAAATTGGATTCTTAAGTTTTTTGCAGTTTTATTGCATTGAGATAAACAAATATTGCTGGACAAGTTACACAAATTGAATTTAACCCCAAATTTAGCAAATTATATGCTTGTATTATGGGTGTTAGTCAAAGATACTAATACATAAAAATACTTAAATATGTACCAGAATAGATTAAATAAAAACGCAAATCCGGAAAAGCCGACACCTAAATGTTCTTAACAAAAATACCTGCCCCTGTCAGTAATCGAACCCAAGCCTCGCAGATGTTCGGTGGAATAAACGTGTACGCTATCCCCTCAATCAAAAAGGTTGGTTTAATCCAAATAATTTATTAAAATCCCACTAAAAGCACAACAATAATATTCACAATCCGTAAGAAAAACCTTTCAAATCATTCTTCAAACACAAAATAACTTTATCATACAAAACAACCTTCACCGTTCCCAATAAACCCATCACAAAGCCTTTATGGAAAATGTCAGCACGATTGCCTCCGTTGACACGATCTCTATTGGTATATTGGGAATTTCTTAGTATGCAAAGCGAATGATTGCTGACAGAATTCACAACTATCAGAGCCGAGATACAAAGATGTACGGGATCCCAAACCCAACGCCTGATCTTATCAAGCGAAATACATTTAGAAAAGTTTTCCATATAAATTGCTTGCGGCTTGTAATATACAATGCGAAAAGAGGCGATGGCTCACGAGGGAGCAACCCTACTAAGGGTTTATTACCATCAATCCAGTTAGGTACAAGTTTTACAGAACTCACTATTTACAAGTAAACTGAACAGGTGTAAAAGGTCTAAAGATTGTCCCTCTGTGGACTCAGTTTGAGATTTAAAGAAACTTAATATTCAGAGGTTTTCCTCTTCCTTTAATATAGGGTCGAAAGGGTTGGGTCAAGTATCAAGATTTAATATCGTTACCTTATGAGGGAAGTGAATGAGAAAGGATTGAACGCAATCTATGGCTTGATCCTTGGTTATTCAAATATCCTTAATATAAAATACTAGCTGTTTAACATGACTTTATTAGTGTAGAATAGTTGCGATTATTTTTTTATTCCCTATTATAGTCGTTTGAGGGTTGATTTTTGAAAAAAAAAATCTTGAGTTTTACTTTATGTACATCAAATCGAATTAAAATCTGTTTAGCCGTTGAAGCATGAAAAACAAACAATTTTGCAGTTATAATATTAGTATGGATGTTGGTGAACATTATATTATATACCAGGTAGAGTTTCGCAGCGACACGTCCGGATTGGTACATTCGCCTAACCTATTCCTGCCGCCATAATGTCAGTGCTTGCTGTTGTCAGGTTCCGGTTTGGAGGATAAGGTAGCTGGTAAACTTACTTTTGCTCGAGGCCTAACGTTCTGGCCTCAAGTTGGCAACGCACCAATTCTACCTTTAGTGTCTGTGCGGCGTGAATTTCTTACCAATCATCATCTCATCATCTCCCTTACAATATCATAAAAAAAATATAATCTGTCTCTGAAGTTAAGCGGTAAGACGGACCAACAAATTTTTTAAGTTTCATTGTGTAGTTTGTGTAGTCTGGGGGTCTGGTGTTGGACTTGACTTCACGGGGCCTTGGCTTCGATTCCCGGGTCGAGCTACAAAAACAAAATGTGTTTTTTTCAATCTATGTACTATTAAAGAAAGTCGTGTTAATTAAACTAATCATAACTCCAAGACAGCTGATTTCATTTGGCTGAAAATTAATGGGAAGGCAGCGCAGAAACAGGAGACAAACAAAGGATACTTGTTGTGATACAAAGTAAAAGAAGTTTTCCAGAACAGCTAGTATTTTAATAAGAACAACGAAGCCCTAAATAGAATTTGTGCGCGGTTGGTGATAGGTTTGTCACCTGTTACGTTGTAGGACTTTGATGTTCAGCTGGTAATGGGTGTCCTAGTTATGCTGGTACCTAATCTTAAGGCGTAAAGGTACACATAACTTCATACGATGCGAAAACAACTTCAATATATGTTTGCATTTGTATTTGTATTATTTTATTTAAAAAACTACGGTATTTTGTCTGATAAATGAAAAATTCTGAATATACTGGCATTTAAATTAAAAACAACCCACAAAAAATTGGTGAGTATCTGAAAAGTCGTTTGTGAGTTACAGATACTTAATAATGGCTAATTGTATTTATCTTGATCGATTTTAGCTCGATTTTTATGAACACCGGAACCTGTTTCATACTGACTAATTAATAGCGAAAGAAATATGCAAAAAAACATGCACTTGAATTCAAAATCTCTTTATTTTTGGAGTCTTTCAAGAAAGATACTTTATTCTTATGTAATTTCGGCAATGTTTCTTAAAAAAATGGTTATTAGAATAGAGAAAAATCAAGTGACAACAAATTCAGTAAAATCAGGTTTTCTTACTTTTGACAGCTGTCAAATTAATAATTGATATATCAACTGTCAAAAGTTAAGTAAGCAATGGCAAATATTGTAGTGTACTTCAGTTTTGCAAGTCCCATTTGTACAGTTTCCAACCTCGGCGCTGTAGCTGAAATTTGCATTGTCCAAGTATCTATATGTTCTATAAGGATATACTTGGAGCCATAATAAACCTAAGGTTGTAGTTTTAGCCAGTATTAGGCTAGGTATGAATTTTTCAATAACTGCGTGCTACCGGTAAGAGATGGTTGTTATAAATTTGACCACCCCCTCTCTCCCTCAGTCTCTCCCCCTCTCAACCCCTCTCCGTCGCTCTCTCTATATGCTTTAGCGTATTTTTATATGTTTCGTTATTTTAATATGGTTTATGAAATAATTAGACTTCAAAAGCTGTGTTCTTTCCAATATTTCTTTCGGATATGTTAAAATCCTTTTTACATTTGGAAGACGCAAAATAGTTTTTAGTAAACACCACTCCCTTTTTTCAATCGGGCAATACAAAAACAAAGCTGATCCTCTTCTTTGAAGTGAGTAGAAAAGTACATCTTCAAAGCCTTGAGGAAAATTCAATTTCTGAATCAAATTACTTGTGTGACACTAAACAAATAAATGTTATTTATTTTTCTTAGTTTCATTTCTGGGATATTGGCTTGTAAAAATCGAATAGCTCCGTCAAAGGGCACTTTATTTTGGTCACGCACAGGCTTGCTAATGAAAATAATAGCGAAAGAACGACCGTTTGTGGAACTAAATTGCTAGAAATTGCCAATAATGTCTTTATAGACTATTGATGGAAGAAATGTAAATTATCCAGCCAATGAAATACCTAGTTCACTGGCGTGGGTATGAAACGAACCAGTCGCCATTCAGAATAGAAATCCATAGTAATCCTATTAATATTATAAATGCGAAAGTTTGTATGTATGGATGTATGGATGTATGGATGTTTGTTACTCTTTCACGCAAAAACTACAAAGTCGATTACGATGAAATTTGGTATGTAGGTAGCTGAAGACCCAGAATAACATATAGGCTACTTTTTATCCCGGAGTTTCCGCGGGATTGGGACTTACGCGGGTGAAACCGCGGGGCGCAGCTAGCATTACATATGCGAACGTCTGTTTGTCTGTCTTGCTGTCTGTATGCCTTTCTGTCTGGCTGTCTGTATGTCTGTCTGTCTGTCTGTCTGTATGTCTGTCTGTCTACGTGTTTCTTACGTGTCTCTTTTACGACTAAACAGTGCACCCAATTTGATAAAACTTTATATAAACCTAAAGATCTGAATTTATTAAACATAGGCTTTTTAGGCAAAAATCAACCCCTCAATTCGAAAAATTGAGTTAGGATAAAAGTTGGTATTAAAATCGTAACTGATCTAAACTGACGAAGTCGCGGGCAAACAGCTATTAAAGTTAAATAAATTGTTAAATTATTTTGTTCATGCACTTTCGTTTTGTGCTTTTGAACTAGGTAATAGTTTAAATGGTGTGATACCAATCTAAAAGATAGATTTGATTATTTTTTCATGTGTTTTTTAATTAATGTATCCAACATTATCGTAATCCAAAAAATATATTTAAAGTTGTAATAAATCATAGATATATAATATACCATCTAATTTAAAAAGACACGTCCCTTACTTCGCATTTACGCATAAGAGTATATTTTTATTACGCACGTAATATGCATAAAGACACTTATGAAATTGGAAAATCAGTTACCTGTACATTGAAACAAATTTCTTCGGACTTATTTTTCAATAGTTCGGAAATTTTCAAGGCAGAGCAATAGTCTAATATTAATTGTATGTACACAAATTGCAGTTATCAATAAAAGTTAAACATTAACAAATCTACTAGTATGTACTAATTATGAAGTGGGCGCTTCATTTCAACTTCGACCATCTATATTAAAGGTTATATTATTATAAAGCTAGACAGATTTGTCAGGATCGTGAGGTCTGGCACTCGATATTCTCTGCCTACCCCGTAGAGATATGTATGCATGTATATTATTATTAACATGAGTATCAACATTTTTTCTTTAACGTAATTCGTTTCTATAGCCAAGATTACGAAATTCGTCAACTAGTTTGCTTTTCTAATATAAACGCTCATTTATGTGAAAGAATATTTCAATAATATTTACAAACAGAATATTTAAATAATGTATAGCGTTACTGAACATATTTTTAAAACGACCGTCTTAGTTTCTAGCAGATATCATGTTTATCTCATATTAAGCTTTTCTTAACATTCAATTTATAATTTTACCGTTACTCTATTCATGATTTCGCAAAACTCTGTGTTCTTTTTTTTCTTTTTAAGTTTAAATAAAATTGAGCAACAAATAGTCTAACAAAATTCTAAGAACAAAGTATCCATAAAACATCTACCAATCGATTTAAACTTCTAACTCAATACAAGATTTAGTCATTAACTAGACTAAATTAAATCGGATGTCCTTTCCAGTTCCATAAGTTTTTGGTGCGGTTAGCGGTCAGGCCCACTCTGTATTCAACCAGGCCATTGGACAATAAAGAACGGCCTCGGGAAACAACCGCTGTCACTAAATATCAACTTTCTTTTTTGTTCACGAACTATACTCGCACTGTCCCGAACATTCTACCTTTGTTACGTAATTATCTGAGACTGAATTTCATATTTCAAAAGGGACAAGGGTCCCCTTAAATTATATTCTGTTTTTGTTTAGTTCTTCAATATCACAGGCTTGAAAAACTACTTTTATTATATAATTTCTCCCTTATGTTTTTGAATTTTTTTCATGATTTTGGAAGGCAAACAAGCAGACGGATTTCCTGATGGTAAAAAATTCTTGCCGCCTAGAGATACCAAAGGTGGTAATGATGCGTTGCTAACCTGAGGCCGGGATGTTAGGCCTCGAGAATAAGTAAGTTTACCGGCTACCTTACCCTCTAAACTGGCGATATGGCGGGAGGAATAGGTAAGGCGGGGTTCCAATCCGGGTGAGTCGCTGCGAAACTTTACCACCTAGTCAGATGTCATATGTAGTTCGAATATAATCTATACTTTACTAATATCAATAAGTTAAAGATTTTGTTTGTTTGTTCGTACGCGCTAATCTTAAAAACTACGTGTCTGATTTATAACATTATTTCAGTGTTAGAGTAGCCCATTTATCGAGAAAAGCTGTAGGCTATACATCATTATCCTGAGACCAGTAAAAACAGGTCTTCTGCTCTTATTGGAAAATGTTTCAAATGTTTGGGAACCGCAAACAACCGCAGGCACTTGCTCTTGCTCTTGCGTTTTGCATATAAATCTACATTTTACAGAACCTGCGCGCCCGCAACCGCCGCTGGCACCGGTAAAAAGTCTAATGCCCGGTTCCTATAATAAACGAAACGTAATCCGTAAGTTTAAGCATTCGTAGTTGGCTCAAAAGGAACGGCCCGGTTCCTATAATAAACGAAACGTAATCCGTAAGTTTGAGCACTCGTAGTTGGCTCAAAAGGAACGGCCCGGTTCCTATAATAAACGAAACGTAATCCGTAAGTTTGAGCATTCGTAGTTGGCTCAAAAGGAACGGAGCGTTACTCATATTTTCAAAAAATGTTCAGGGTTAACTGCCGATAACGAGCAACCGTTATTAACAATTTGACTATTCGTAAAAAATACTACCGTCCCTAATCAGAACGACTCGTTTCTTGAATATTGGAACCGGACATTAGTCATTATATCAGAGACATAGTCAAAAAAATTCACAATCATCATCAGTCTTAAAAATTCTTAGTCATAATAACTACTAACCGCCAAACCCCTAATCTTACTAAAAAAAAGTATCTTCACGCCCAAATCCCGGAAGAGGTAGGCAGAGGAACAACCATGGCACCCACGACTAGCCGAAGACACTAAGTCCCATAATGTGATAGGTGGCAAGCCTATCGCCAACCGGGCACATTTCCAATCCCGACCAACTTTTTTTTAATTAGAAACTTGAAAAAATCCAATTTTCTTTTTGTTGGCCGACCCGGGATTCAAACCCGAGACCTCGTACAGTCAAGTCCAACACCCGGACCGCTAGACCACAGAGGCGATTAATCTTACTATAAAGTTACCTTATATGCGATAATCTCAATTATTACATCACACCTTTAAATCTCAATCAATGAGCTTAGCTAGATAGATGCCACCGCTGTAGCTAAACCCCTGACATGACTGATGGGTGTTTTTAATCAATCAAGTCAGGTTTGACCGCCTCGTTGGTCGAGTGGCTAGCGTATACACCTAACTACACCGATCAACCGCAAGACTTGGGTTCGATTCCCGACGGGGGCAGGCATTTTTGTGATGAACATTTAGATGTCTGCATTTCCGGGTCCGAGTATCTATTAAATTTATTCTGGTATTTATTTAAGTATTTCTTTGTATTAGTATGGTTGAAAGAAAGAAAGAAGAAACAAAAAAAAATATTTATTTGGGGAAATATGTGTGTAAATGAGATGTTACAAAAATATTTAAGTTTATCAACATATTCTACCATATTTTGGTGTACAAATATTTTAACATTTATAAAAAATATTATTTAATAAGGTACATATGCTTTAACTTCTAAGCCAATTATTTATATTTATAACTAGATTAATTATTTATTACCAAAACATTTAATAACTATAATTGAATTTAACCCTGTCTACCGTAAACTAGGTTGACTAGAACCCATAACACAAGCATATAATTTACTTACTTTGAGGTTAGATTCAATTTGTGTAACTTGTCCAGGGATTTTTATTTATGTAGTTTTGATAAAATCGAGTGTTAGCAACAGATTCTCATTGCCAACGTCTATTTAAAAAAAAACGCATATAAAATATCAACTCATTTAAAAGCATTTGAGAATAAAGCATAAAAGTTGAAATTAAACTAGAAACTTCCATGAATGTACCTGTACCGTATTCAGTACATATTTGTCCTTAGCACAAAATTTCGTTCCGGATCTCATTTGCGTTAATATAATTCAAAGGAACTTTGTCTTCTGTTTGAAACTAGCTTTAGACTGTTATTTTTATTATTACAGAAGCGAATTGAAACAAACTTTTAATAGGAACAGCTTTAGCTATTTTGTTTACAGTTTGTATGAGGAATATATTTATCTATTTAAATAAATATACATGAATTCTTCGTGTCGGTCCGGGCTCCTTTGCAGAATAGACCATCTGCCTTCCTATGTCAGGCAGCTCTTAAAAGGCGAGCATAGGGTTGCCGTCACTAACACCGTGACATCTGACTAGGTGGTAGAGTTTTGCAGCGACTCACCCGGATTGGTACCTTACCCACTCCTGCCGCCTTAACGTCATGACGTGTTCGGGTTCGGAGAGTAAGGTAGCCGGTTAACTTACTTTTGCTCGAGGCCTAACATCCCGGCATCTGGTTGGCAACGCACCATTACCACCTTTGGCGTCCCTAGGCGGCGGGAATTTCTTACCATCAGGAAATCCGTCTGCTTGTTTGCCTTCCAATGTTATAAAAAAAAGTTAAATATATACGTTTGTTTCATTAAAATGCGAAAGCATCTAGACGGATTCGGTTGATTTTGGTTTTTAAAATATTAGTGGAAGTTCAGAAACTGTTTAAAAAACAAGGAAACAAAAAAAATGCTTAGCAATATGGTAAAATAACATTTTAATGTTTCCTATACATATTACTAATGTCGGGTGAAACTTATGAAAAATATACTTTCACCTGCGTTCTTTGGTTATCCATCAGCCAAACGCATTCACAAGTTTCATTCCTGATGCGGGCAGACATTTCTGTAATGAACAAACGACTGTATGTCTAGGCCTGCGTGTTATTGTATGTGTATTGGCGTCCCCTAAAGTATTTTTATCTATTAGTATCGTTGTCTATCTTAGAAAGCACATTTTTCACTTCGAGGTTTGATTAAGTTGTGATATTTGATTAGTCATATTTACTTTTTTTTCTAGCAGTCAATGAGGATGTGACTTTTCTAAATATAAACAAATATATAAACATATATATCATCAATTAGCGTATGTGGTCTAGCTAGTTAGCTAGCTAGTTCAGGTGTTGTGTTTCTAGCAGTCAATGAGGATGTGACTTCTCTAAATATAAAGAAATAGATAAACATATATATCATTCATTAGCCTCTGCAGTCTAGCTAGCTAGCTAGTTTAGGTGTTGGGCTTGACTTCATGAGGTCCTGGGTTCGAATCCCGGGTCAGGCAACAAAAAGGAAATGCAGTTCTTCCAATTTTCTAATAAAAATAAAATAAAAAAAAGCAATAGCTCGGGATCGGATATGTGTCTAGTTGGCGATAGGCTTGCCACCTATAATATTGAGGGACTTAGTGCTTCGGCTAGTCGTGGATGCCCTGGTTGTGCCTCTACCTACCTCTTCGGGGATATGGCCGTGAAGACACTGTTTTTTTTAAAGATTTTATCACTCAATATGTATATAAAGATAATACAGTAAATTGAGTGAGTTTATCTCCCGCAACAGAGATTTTTGCCAACGGACCCGTGAAAAGGAAAAAAGAAGCTATGTACAGTGTGACACTTAAAGTACCAGCCAAATTTTGGTAAACAATTCGGAATTAACAAACGATCTATGAAGTAATTAAAGAAAAAAATAATTCATTTAAGCATTTTCCCCTTTATATTAAAATGAGGCCGGTCCTTTATAACCCAAAGTAACCCTGCATATAAGTAAAATAGACGGGATTTTGGTAGTATTTTTTTGAAATGTGTAATAATTAGCACAACCGCACTAAACTAGTACTTCAGTTTTGATAAATGGACTTATGTAGAAGTTTGTACACACAGATTTTCACAACAAGTCTCTATATAACAATAAGTCCTGGTAGTGCCTCTGCCTAACTCTTCGGGAATATGGGCGTGAAGATACTTGCTTATATATCATAAAATATTTGAACCAAATATTTAGTGTAATATTGTTCATACCCAGGTTAATCTTTAAGAACCCTAATTATCAAACCTACTCGAAAAGCAACTGCAAATGAGTACCTTTTGAAAACTACAAGTACAGTCAGACAAAAAAGTGCTTTAAAATAAAAATATATTCACAGAACTATAGTCGTTATTGTCAAGTAAAACGGGTTTTTATAGTGAAACAAATTATGAGAATATCAACGTTGAGATGTCTGTACACCCTTTTAAAGGGATGCTCGTTACACCGACGTACATCATTGAAATATGCTGAGGGCCTGTGGCTCAGAGATTGCGAACAAAAAGGGTTCTGAATTGGTTATGACAAAATATAAATCAACATTTCCTTTTATAAAACATCAAATTACCGACTTGGAACTTTTGAATATTTTATTGTGTCTATTTTATTGCTACCTTCATAAAATGCTTCTTGGTTTTGCTTTCCTTTTTATTTTATTTTCGTCAGAGATTGTCTGAATCAAAGTAAGTTGGCATAAGTTGATTTTTACCCTTGTTCTCGTTATAATTAAACAGATAATTAAGAAGGCCCGAGCTTTGGTCAGTATTTTTGTAGCAAACACTCATTGACTTCGTGTCACTTACCAACGCCATCAGCTGGAACAACTTTATTGCTCACAAAAATAGTATTATTATTCGCCAATAGATGTCAGGAAGAGTCATATTTTTAGTTTAAACAAGAATAAAATGTTCAGTTTAAACACAAATAAAATGACATTTTCAAAAAATTATTCTTAGCTAGAACGATTTATCGCTCCCGAAACCCCCTACATACTAAATTTCATGACAATCGTTGTAGCCGATTCCAAGATTTCAATTATATATATATAAACTAGCTGCCCTGGTGAACTTCGTTCCACCCGTTCAGTATGGGAAATAATGAAGTATTATTTTTCCCATTTTCCGTGCAGTAATAAAACCCTTCACTTGATAATAACTAACACAATAAAAAAAGAATTAGTCAAATCGGTCCAGTCGTTCGGAATTTATGCGCTTACCAACAGTTTCAGTTTTAGCGATTCATTTTTATACTATAGATATATAATTACATATTAATACATATATACAAGAATTGCTTATTTAAAGGTGTAAGATAATCAGATAGGATCTCTTAGATAACATCCTCGTTTTGGTCCGGTCCGTCGAGTAAAGGAGAAACAGGTCATTACCAAAAAGACCTGGTGGTAGAGTGCTGTGCAGCAACTTGCCCGGGTAGGGATCCCCCGTCTTACTTGGTCCTGTCGCCATAAAAAAAACACCAATCAATTGCCTCTGTGGTCTAGCGGTTCAGTTGTCGGATTTGACTGTATGAGGTCCTGGGTTCGTTTCCCGCGTCGTACAACAAAAAGCAAGTTGGGTTTTTCCAATTTTCTAGTGGGTATGTGCCCGGTTGGCGACGGGCTTGCCACTTATCACATTGTGGGACTTAGTGTCTTCGGCTAGTCGTGGGTGCCCTAGTTGCGCCTCTGCCTACTTCTTCGAGGATATGGGCGTGAAGATACTTTTAATGAAAGATTGACAAAGCTGATATATAATGAGAATGTGGATGGGTGTAGGTACCCGGGGAGACCAAGGTTGACCTGGGATATAGACCATAAAAAAGTCATATTGCGGTCCGGATGGTACGGATAATCGGTAGACTTGCACAATTGGTTTAACGACACGACCACAGGACAGCAACGCACCTACAACATTTACGGTGTATATAAGTTGCGGTGATCTCTTACCATCAAGAGAACCGCGTGTTTATTTGCTGGCTTTTGCCATAAACAAAACTGGGTGATCTATATTTGTTTAATGGTTCAGTTTACAGCAACATTCTGTTATATTATACTACAAGATTCTAGACTCAATTGAGGGAAATCTGGTTCAGAGACACTCTTAGACAAATCTGTGCCTCCAGTGAAAACTTACACAAGTGAAAAATCAACACTTTACTTGAGAACGGATGCAAGATTTAAAAAATACAGTTTACTAGGTAAGCACGCCAAGTTATAAATGAATATTTTCCTTTGTAAATAACAGCACACAAACACACACAACATAAAAAATATCAACATTCACTTTCATTGTGTATTTAATGCTTAGAAGTTAAACATCATAGTTTAGAAGTCATTCTTGACGTTATATGTTTTTTAACTAAAAAGTACTAAATTACTTAAATAGTTATACAAGCACAGTTAAATTAAATGGGACTTTTTATTTATTACACGTACATTGAAGTTTAAATATCTAATAGATGTTTAGTATACTTTGCTAGCGGAATGTTACTTTTCAGTCGACTTGTTTACATTTTTACTTAATAGATAAGGTTTGCTAAATATAAATACTCAGATAAGGTTCAAAAATGAAATGAAGGTAAATTTAACATACACCTCAGTATATAGAAAAAAAAAATTGTGTCACTCCAACTAAATCAATATTCGTGATAAATATACTGCAACCACAAAACGGTATAATGCAACTTATATCAGTCTTCACTAGAGGTGCAGAAATACACGTCAGAGTTCACTGCTACAGCCGGCTCAGTAGCGCTTAGCGTGAATAAAGCTCAATATACAACATACTATCGGTATTAGGCCTTGTGTACATGACAGTACATATGCTGTGTGTATCTGTGAACATAATATATACGTTTCAAAGATTATACCGCATTTCATAGACTTAATAGCTTTGTCAATTTTTTTTCTCTCAAACTTTATTATTGCACTGAGTTTTAAAGCCAGCGTGTATTTGGGCATGAAACTAGACATGTGTCTCCGGTCAAAGGGTTGGATAAAAACGTCATAGGTCCTTCGCGCGTAATTCCATTTTAACCGACTTCAGAAGAGGAGAGGGTTACACGTTATATTTTAATAATTGCTAACCGATTTCTCCCGACCGACTATTACTGAAACGATTTTCAAAATTATTTTTTATTTGAAAGAGCTTTTTTTCGAGGTGGTCCTATTGCCACCAAGTCTGAATCAGATGATGGAATCCCAGAGATATCGAGGAGAGTTTTGCAGCGACTGGACCGGATTGGTACTACCGCCTTAACTATTCCTGCCGCCATAACGTCAATGCTCCGGTTCGGAGGTTTAGGTAGTCGATCAACTTGCTTTTGCTCGAGGCCTAACATTCCGACCTCAGGTTGGCAATGCACCATTACCACCTTTGGAGTCTCTAGGTAGCATGAATTTCTTACTATCAGGAAATCCGTCTGCTTGTTTCCATGTGCCTTACAATATCATAAAAAAAATTAGAGAAGATGCTACACCAACAATGATGAATAAAGTCTGATTACATTGTACGTAAGCAATCTTCGCGTAGTTTCATATCAATCAACTCTATACAATTAAGTTGTAATCTACGGGATGAAAGATTACCCGCTTTCTTATTTCTCACTTGTTAGTTTCAAAGCCGACTTAGCTAACTACTTGGGTAATTTGTTAGGGAGAGGTAACTATTTTATATATAATTAGCTGTTTGACTATTGTAGTGATACGTGAACTATATTTACCGACGTGCATACCTTCACGCCAAGTCCTTGACTTGGTGATTGTATCGAGTGCCAAATCTCAAGATCCTTGTAGACCTTTCTGGCTATATCCACATTTATAACCCTTTAACACGCCGATTTCTTGACACTCTGGAGACTCTTGACACCACTTTGGTATAACACCCGAGCGATTTGATCCTGGAATGTCAACCTTGGTCTCCCCGGGTACCTACACCCATCCACATTCGCATCATATATCTGCTTTGTCAATCTTTCATTAAAGTATCTTCACGCCCATATCTCCGAAGAGGTAGGCAAAGGCACAACCAAGCCACCCACGACTAGCCGAAGACACTAAATCCCACAATACGATAGCTGGCAAGCCTATCGCCAACCGGGCACATTTCCAATCCCGACCAACATTTTGTAATTAGAAAATTAGAAAAATCCAATTTTCTTTTTGTGTGGCCGACCCAGGATTCGAACCCGAGCCCTCATACAGTCAAGTTTTTTTTTTACATGGCTGAACCAGAGGAGCAAGCCCTTTCTAATTTTTTCATCAATACTTTATTTTAATACCGCTCGTTTTTGAATTTCAATGTTAGAAATGCGGTCAGCGAGCGTTATACCACAGATTTTGCTGAACACCAATCTTCCACCAGTGATCTTGTTAGTGAAGACCATATGCGCNNNACCAGGACTAACATGAAGAGAAGCACTGTATGGCGTCACATTTCGTAAAGTAAAACGTCACTGGCATAGGTACTAAGGAATTCGAAGAAATAAAGAAACAAATCGCTCAAGAATCGGTTCTTTCAATCACAACGCATTTTCGATCATTAGGAAGAGATGATTTAACTTTAAACTTTATTTCGAAAAGTAATTTCCAAGATTTGCAACCGCCATTTTAAGTCTTTTGACCAAAAACCCCAACCTTTTAGCGAATCCAATTAAAAGTCAATTGAAATAAAATGGTTATGAAAGAAATTTAACAGAAGCTATTTATATTTCCGAAACTGCTTTTTAAATAATAACGTTTTTTGTTTGAACACTTTTAAGATACGAAATTGAAAAGGGTATCTCTGTTTTAATATTAACATTGACGAGGGTTTAAACAGTTTGTTACGAAATAAGCAAATATAGACTAGAAAAACCAAAAAGACTATTTAAGTTTTCTAGATTATTAGCTTCGCTACTCTTCAAATTCCAAGAATTACTTTAGTCTTATTCATTTTAATAATTATGTCATTTAAGTACATAAAAATTGAATATTGTCGTAGATTTCCCAAGGCTTACATCATCAGGTTCTGATTCTTGGTAATGGAACCACTTTGAAAACACGCTTTTTAGAACAAAAAATATCTTAACATGGCAAAGCAAAACATATAATAATAAGAGTCGGACATATTAAGATCCCTACTTTTTTCAAAGTCAGTGCAAATGTCAAACATTAACCATATCGACAACCAGTTGTTTCGAGTTCTAGCACCGAGCTGTCTTATACATTAATCTAGATTTTTTTTAGATATTTTTTCAAATATTACACTGACTAATGATAGGGATATTATAACATAAGTTGTAGCTCTAAAAATATCTAGTTCTAAAAATATCTGGATTAATTTACAACTCAGCCCAGTGACTTGTAAATTAAACCAGATTTTTTTTAAATATTACACTGACTAATGATGGGGATATTACAACATAGTTCTAGCTCTAAAAATACCTAGTTCTAAAAATATCTGGATTAATTTACAACTCAGCCCAG
>NJDD01003240.1:192914-236074 GCA_002245505.1 Calephelis nemesis
TACTAACGAATTCGAAGAAATAAAGAAACAAATCGCTCAAGAATCGGTTCTTTAAATCACAACGCATTTTCGATCATTAGGAAGAGATGATTTAACTTTAAACTTTATTTCGAAAAGTAATTTCCAAGATTTGCAACCGCCATTTTAAGTCTTTTGACCAAAAACCCCAACCTTTTAGCGAATCCAATTAAAAGTCAATTGAAATAAAATGGTTATGAAATAAATTTTACAGAAGCTATTTATATTTCCGAAACTGCTTTTTAAATAATAATGTTTTTTGTTTGAACACTTTTAAGATACGAAATTGAAAAGGGTATCTCTGTTTTAATATTAAGCTTTATTGAGGGCTTAAACAGTTTGTCACGAAATCTGAAAATATAGACTAGAAATATAGACAAGACCATTTAAGTCTTTAGATTATTAGCTTCGCTACTTTTCAAATTCTAATTATTATTATTTTAATAATTATGTCATCTAAGTACATAAAATTTGAATATTGTCGTAGATTTCTCAGGGCTTATATCATCTGGTTCTGATTCTTGGTAATGAAACCTCTTTGAAAACACGCTTTTTAGAACAAAAAATATCTTAAAATGGCAAAGCAAAACATAATATAATAATAAGAGTCGGACATATTAAGATCCCTACTTTTTTCAAAATCAGTGCAAATGTCAAACATTAAGCATATCGACAACCAGTTGTTTCGAGTTCTAGCACCGAGCTGTCTTATAAATTAATCTAGATTTTTTTTAGATATTTTTTCAAATATTACACTGACTAATGATAGGGATATTATATCATAAGTTGTAGCTCTAAGAATATCTAGTTCTAAAAATATCTGGATTAATTTACAACTCAGCCCAGTGACTTGTAAATTAAACCAATTTTTTTTTCAAATATTACACTGACTAATGATGGGGATATTACAACATAGTTCTAGCTCTAAAAATACCTAGTTCTAAAAATATCTGGATTAATTTACAACTCAGCCCAGTGATTTGTAAATTAATCCAGATATTTTTTTAAATATTACACTGACTATTGATGGGGATGATACATCCTAAACTACTTAGAACTTTCAAAGAGTTTTCAAAGCTTTACAACAAACAAACCTTGTAAAAACAATTATTCTCATTATACTTTATTTCAAGTAGCTTAGAAGCTTATTTCAAGTGTTGTATTTGCAATACGCTTTTGCTCAACTTATATTTTGAATATCCTTTAATACTTTCAAGTTGAAGAACGAATGTGATAGCATTACTTCAAACGGAAGTCCTAAGAATGCTTTGAAAATCCTTACATTCTTTATTTCCTTTCTTATATTTATAAAATAAGACTATATGAGGTACTTAGTGTATATCGATCGATGTACATCGATGTATGCGTTGCAGAACATAATATTTTGAAAATAATAATAAGTAATGTATTTTATTTATTATTTTTTTTAAATATCTGATAGGTAACACAGCTGCACAAAACTAGTACTTTAACTTTGATAAATGAGCTTATGCGGAAGTTTTTTATACATATATACTCGTATCTTCCTGCCAAGTCTTTTGCGAGGTGAGCAAAGACTATAGAGTATATTAAGACTATATTAATATATTTATTATACACAAGATGTTATCGCCTGTGTTGTCTAGCGGTCCAGGGGGGTTAGAATGTGCACTTTCGTCTCGGCGCGATCGCGTCGTTTCGCTTGGACGATGCGTTTCGTTTCAAAACGTTATCGTTTTTTATAAAGCTAGAACAATCATAACTTGAAGCGATATCGTGTAAACGAAGGGTAATGACCGAATTTGTATGAAAAAACAAAATTTTGTCTATGACGACACGACTTAAAACACGTCAATATCAAATTTGTTATTTGTCAATTGTCAGACGTCTAACGTCTATCGCCGACGTCACGTTTTGTTTGGCACGAACGTTCTACGCTTTTTGAGTTTGACATTTATAAGCGGCCCGAAACGAACGTTCGTTTCAAGACGACGGTGGTTCATTCTAACCCCCCAGGTGTTGGGCTTGACTGCATGAGGTCCCGGGTTCGATTCCCGAGTCGTTCAACAATTAGAAAATTTGGTTTTTCCAAATTTCTAATAAAAAATGTTGTTTGGGATTGGATATGTGCCTGGTTGGCGATAGACTTGCTACCTATCATATTGTGGGACTTAGTGCTTCGGCTAGTCGTGGATGCCCTGGTTGTGCCCCTACCTACCTCTTCGGGGATATGGCCGTGAAGACACTGGTTTTTTTAAGATTTTACCACTCAATATGTATATAAAGATAATACAGTACATTGAGTGAGTTTATCTCCCGCAACAGAGATTTTTGCCAACGGACCCGAGAAAAAGAAAAAAGAAGCTATGTACAGTGTGACACTTAAAGTACCAGCCAAATTTTGGTAAACAATTCGGAATTAACACACGATCTATGAAGTAATTAAAGAAAAAAATAATTCATTTAAGCATTTTCCCCTTTATATTAAAATGTGGCCGGTCCTTTCAAAGTAAAGGTCTTGCGAGGTGAGCAAAGACTATAGAGTTTCAAGTGTGAAGATTCCTATTCAAATTGGCCAATATTTCTTCTGCCATTCTTCCCACATGGCCTATTGAATAGAAAATGACCAGCATTTGTTTATATACCTACCGTGTTATTAATAAACATAGGTTAAAGTTTAATCGGTCATGAGTCGGTCTTAACTGTAAATTTAACTGCAGAATGGCAAAAGATATTAACTGGGTAAAAGGTATGACAAAGAAAATGTGCTTTTTACTTTAGAACATTAAGATTTATCAAAAGCAAAAGTCAAGTTTTTAGAAACTCCGCTCAAAGCAAAAATTTTAGACTCTTTAATACTTTTTCCACATTTAAGAGACTTAAAAGAAAATGGGGTTTTGTATATTTCTTGTTGATTATCAAACATAAAAGAGCTATTAAAAGTGATAATAGTCCATTCTCAGAAGTTGTAATACCTTTTTAAATAAAGAAAAATATTTTGGAAAGTGTTGCTTTATATTAATATCTAGAATTTAGAACTCCGTTTATAAGGAAAAGGTAGACAGCTCACTCTTAGTAACATATATCCATTTTCTCTTTCTCTCTTTCGCCATATTGGAAGTGTCAAATATGGCGAAAGAGCTTTAGGATGTATGTACGTATAGCTAGTGAGCTGACCCGGCGAACTTCGTTCACTTGGCACTCGATACTTTTTGACACACCTGCGGGGCCCTCCCGCGCGTGTAGATATGTTTTCAATTTGCTTGTGCGGATTTCAAATTGCTTGTTCACTTTGCAAGGAGTGTTGATACGTCTGTGATTTCCGGGACAATCTATGAATCACATATTACGAATCAAAAAGCAAACGAGTTGAAAAGATTACTATGTCCGTCTCCTATTTCTAAGCTACATCCCCATCAATTTTCATCAAAGTCGCTTCAGCTTTTTTTGAGATGTAAATAGAGAAACTAACGCTACTTTCTTGTATATGCATAGATTATCTATGGATTATCAAGTGTAATTAAAAAACTTTTAGTAAAATGTTGATGAAATGTATGTAGGATCATTTCGGAAATATTATTTGCTGTCTTTCGAAAAAAGAGTTATCAAATTGTAACGTGATACTTAACAATAATAAGGAAAGTATCTTAACGCTCGCATCCCAGAAGAGGTAGGCAGAGGGAAAACCAGGACACCCACCACTTGCCGAAGATTCTAAGTCCAGAAAGCCTATTGCCAACGTGGTGCATTTTAAAACTTGGTCAACGTTATTTTTATTAGAAAATTGAAAAAACACATTTACTATTTTTTTTTGCCCAGAACGGGTATCGAACCTGAGACCTCAAGAAATAAAGTTCATCGCTGGACCGCTAGATCACAGAATCTAAAAAAAAACACATTGTCAAATTATTGAAGTCGGAGTTCGGAGAGTTCGGAGTTTTAATGCTCTTATTTGGGTGTGAAAAATAGTTGCTGGAGTAGTGGCTAACTAGTGGAGTAGTAGTAACACATGTATATATCCCGATATCCCAGCAGGTTCTCGACGAAGAACTAAACAACTTTAAAATTTTACTTCTTAAATTTACGTACTTCTTCCTAAATAATATTTGGGAAGGAGTAGTCGTTCTTTTGTAATGTAATCTTTAAGACCTATGACTGTACCTACTTCTACAAATAAATAAATGAATTGAATTGAATTGAATTGAACTTTAATACACGGGTTTACAAAGTGACGTAGTAAATTCCATCTAAAAGCCTGAATTCCCGTAAGCCCATAAATTATCCATGAGTTGTGCCAATCTTTGATTAACTGCATAATGTTCTATATTTAAATCATGATAAATTCCTCAACGTTATATATTAACAGTTAACAGCGTTCAGTGAAGCCTAAATAAATAGGGTTGACAATTTCTCAAAATAAACAAATATTTTTTTATGTTACATTAGCAGTTTCACGCAGCTTCGCCTGCGTAACTTGGCTTCTACTATACCGATTTGGATGAAACAAAGACTATGTCACTCGTGGATAATGTAGCTTTCGAATGGTGAAAGAATTTTTTGAGCCTATTCATTACAACCAAACAAACAAACAAAGTTTTCCTCTTTATAATATTAGTATGATTTTTAATAATGATAAGTACCTATATCACTGTACAAGTTTGGGTAAACTTAAATACTGAAAACTTATTTTGGTTATATTTACCTAAACATTGTAACTTTTTTTAGATTAAATTTGGAATTATTTTTATTTGTTTGTTAAATAAAAAAGAAACATTAAGACCAATTTTCTAATAATAACAAACACAGAAAGAAAAATACTTTAGTGAAATATTACTGAACGTTAATAAACACTAATATGTTATGCCTCGTGCAAAGTAATATTTGTATATATAATTGGCTTCGTACTGGAGCTTATAATAAATATTAAGCATAAACGTTTTAGTGATAGGAACAAAATATATGGTAATTAAGTTGGACAAGTCAACATAAGACTTTATCACATCTGAAACTACTATATAATTATTTATTGTTAGACACTTGAACACGTACTATTGGCTAATGATAGCACTAGGAGTTGTATAAATGATATTACAATTTGAACGCGGCAGACCTTGTTTATATGAATTGTGAAACACAATTATTTACTTTAGTAGTTTGCAGTCACTTCGCCACCGCAGCTAGCAGTTGGAAACCTCGCACTTTGTGTGTGACCGGTATAAGCGGAACCTCTAGTTCTGGACTATCATGCTTCAACTCTTTGAAACAACTTATCCTTTGCGTTTAAAATGAGTTTTGTGTCATATTTTGTACTATTTTATGTAACTTCTTTCACTGAAATCATTACGTGACAAATTTACGTTGTGAATTCAGAATTCATATGTTTTTAGATTACCTTTCAAACTGCACAAAAATATTTTTTCCCACTAGCAAGTACAATTATAGTAAATATTAGAGGACATTAGTGACAAAAAAATGAATGCCTGACAAGATATCCGGCAAAAGCAGTCACTTAAATCCAGAATCCATAACGCGTGACGTAACGGAGCGGTTTACCTTCTCATAAGCAGTTATTATTTCATAAATAAACAAAACAGTTTAATTAGAAAATACTAAAGAATACTTTAAGAAAACATAGTCATTTAGTAATAAAGCTATAAAGTTTATAATTTGTACCAATGTACCAGAAATATATATATCTCAACCCAGTTCCTTTGACAACTATTTGAATAGATATATCATGCTACACTTTTAGATGCAACTGCAGATAAAAGACAAAATGTAATTTAATACAATCAATAACTTCAATATGAACTTACTTTTGCTCGAGGCCTAACATCCCGGCCCCAGGTTGGCAAAGCACCATTACCACCTTTGGTGTCTCTAGGCGGCGTGAATTTCTTACCCTCAGAAAATCCGTCTTTTTTTTATGATATTGGAAGGCAAACAAGCAGACGGGTTTCCTGATGGTAAGAAATTCCCGCCGCCTAGAGACACCAAAGAATGTAATGGTGCGTTGCCAACCAGAGGCCGGGATGTTAGGCTCGAGCAATAGTAAGTTTACCGGCTACCTTACCCTCCGAACCGGAACACGTCATGACGTTATGGCGGCAGGAATAGGTAAGACGGTGGTACCAATCCGGGTGAGTCGCTGCAAAACTCTACCACCTAGTCAGATGTCACGTTGTTAGTGACGGTAAGCCTATGCTCGCCGGACCAGCACGTCTGCTTGTTTGCCTTCCAATATCATAAAAAAAATTAAAAAAAAATGAACTTTTATTTACGTTGAAAAAAAATATCTCCCTCATATTGACATTTGTCTCGTTCTTTAAAAGTAACCTTGTATATAATAAAAGCATATGGGTTTGCTATAAGTATTTTATGTCATTAATCAGTCTGTTTTCACTACACCTAAGAAAAATAAATATTTGGAAAAAAATCCAAATAATGCTTATAATTATAAAAAACACTGTAACAACACATTGCCAACCCTATAAAGTTGAACGTAATATAATGTCTAGCAACCACGACCAATATTCTACCTATCGTTCTTGTTAAACCGTCGGATTAAATTTATACCAGAACGAAATATCAGACTGGCTCCTAAAAGAAAAAAAGTGTACAAACGTTTTTGTACATAATTTTGTGATCTGCATCTTTTGTGTCAAGTATTTTATGATAAAACTTACCAAAAAAATTTTTTTTGCTTTTATTTTATTTTTGATTGGGTTTGGGTTTTGATTTTTGTTTTTATTATTATTGCTTATACTTTCATGAGATATAACGTAGGGAACATAAAGTGAGTTACGAGTGTTTTTTCACTATTCTAGTACCAGAAAGTAATAATATCGAACAGCAAAAAAAGAAGTTCATGATTTTGTAATAGTGTAGCTGACAGGAATGAAACCAAAACTTTGGGCATAATTATCACGATCCCTTGTATTTTTTATTATTTTTGTTTCATTTAATAAGTATTGGAATGAATAAAAAAATTGGAATGTACAAATGAAAATACAAATGAAAAAAAAAGTTTTAAAAATATAATTCCATCAAGCGCCTACGTGAAAAAGTTTAAAACAAAAAAAGGAATATTTTTTTACATTAATGACGTGAAACCATACCTTCTGCCTCTGCTAAAATCACTAAGTGCTAAAGATTTCTTCTTTTAAGAAACCTGAAATTCAGCCTATTTTTAGAAGGAACGAGGAAACATATTACAAAAAAGTACAAGAAACCTCATTAAAATACGGGGAAGCTCTGAAGCAACTGATCATCTAATCGGAAACAACTTTTTATCGAGTTTTATCGAAATTTCAGTCACGAAAAGATTGTCGATGGCAGAATTTCGTTATTCCGGGCACAATCGCATTGGAATCGGTCGAAATTTATAAAAAACATAATTGGTTTCGTATCGGTTCGTCGACCATTACCGTAATGGACATGGGTACGCTGATCTCTAATGTATTAAACCTTGAGCTGATATTTTTGGCGAAATTCCTCCGAAGTTAGATATTCCTCTCTGTTAGATAAATTATCTTTTTTAAGATACGGTCCGTTCGATAACAATGTTAAAGGAATGGCTGTTATTTTATTCGTTCAAGTGATGACAGAATACTTAATTTTGCTAAGGTTTTAGCATTTAGCCTGTTACAGTTCCAACTCAATTTATTTATTTTCTTATACAGAATTCTAAAACAAGCGGTTAGAAATGGCTTCGCCCACGCGATGTCTAGAATTTACAGTAAAACAATTTGGTCTTTAAAGAAAATAGTTGAAGCCCAGTAAAACTTCAAGAAGCTAATTCAATTTCAATACCACTTCATATTCACCTTTAAAGACATCTGTCGAAATACAAGATAAACAAGCGTGCTGACAACACACAACCCTGCTTGACGCCAACGTTAGCATTATAACTAAGCGATATGTTATCTTGATGCTTGGCGATTTACAACTGTGCGATTCCGAAGATTTTTTTGCCTCGCACAACACCTCTGTGGAATCAGTTATCGAGGGCGGTATTCCCCAACGATTATGACTTAGAAGCCTTAAAGAAAAGAGCGTACTTATTCCTTAAAGGTTGGCAACGCATCTGTGATACTCCTGGTGTTGCGGATGTCTATGGGCGGAGGTGATCATTTTAAATCAGGTGACCGACTTGCTCGTTTGCCTCCTCTTCTATAAAAAAAATAAACACGTTCTTTACAATATAAATATGCAGACTGTACAGCACGCATCAGGGACTCGTCTATCTCATAAACTTTTTTTTTAAATTTTTCATGATATTGGAAGACAAACAAGCAGACGGATTTTCTAATGTCAAAAAATTAACGTCGCCTAGAGGCACCAAAATTTGCCAACCTGAGGCCGGGATGTTAGGCCGTGGTAAAATTACCGCCGAGTCGTTTCTAAATTCTACTATCTTGTCAGATGTCACGGTGTTAGTGACAGTAAGCCTTTATCCTCCTTTTACGAACTCCTTGTCAGGCAGGTAGATGGTCTATTCTGCAAAGTAGCCCGCACCAACACGGGGTAAAATGTCACCAAGTTCCTTACGTGCAACCCTATCAAACGCTTTTTCAAGATCCACAAAACAACAAAAATCCCTCTGGCCACAGCCAGATGCTACTCTGTTATGCAGTTGAGTGAAAACACCTGATGCGTACATTCTCTTCCAGACATGAAACCCACATAACTTACATGAGCTTTATCAGAATCCAATAATCCGATTGTGTCACTTTATTTAGTTTATTTTTAACCGACAAAAAAAAGACGAGGTTCTCAAGTCAAACAAGATGATTTCCTCTTATTACGATGTATTTACATTTTCGCTAATTATGAACTGCCTCGATGGTCGAGGAGCTATCTTAGGCTTAACTCCATCAACCAACCGTGAGGCTGGGTTTCGATTCCCGACGGAAGCAAACATTTGTGTGTTGAACATTTAAATGTCGGCATTATAATAGTTGTCTAACACCTATAACACAAGCATGTATGCCTTATTCATAAAAAATAGCTAATTAACCTCCTAAGCATTGCTTAACTAATCATTTGATTAAGCCTTAAGCATTGCTTAAAAATTTGTTATTCATAAAGTTCATTTTGACATTGCTTAGTTAAAATAATTTTTTTTCAATGAAATCATGTATTTTAAATCTGTAATCTAATTTTAGTGTAGTTATTTATAAACAATTGTTTGTTTTAATGGAAACTTATTCAATGATGCTTTATATATAGTTCATTGTCTATTTTGGTATTATGATGTGTCTTTTAAGTATGTAATTTGCGCCTGTAATTGAGGTAACACTTAGTTTGTATTCTGAAAGTGTCTTTATTATGTATGTCTCAGTGTTTACTTTGTTGGTGCAATAAAATAAATAAATAAATAAATAAATACTGCTTAACTTGGTAGGTTTTGGTAGAAATGTGGCTGTATGCGTATTTCTTTTGCTAAAAGTGGATTAAACAATTGTCATCCGTTGTCAAGTGTCAACATAGTTGTTTCTGAATACGGTGTCGGACATCTATAACCTCTTGCTAAAGAGTATTTATATTTCTACAATAAAATACTCGTACATATTGTACTACAATAAAATTAAAGTTATTAGAGTAAATAAAGTTGATGCAACATAGACACAAAACGTTTAAACTGATACACTGCATTTCAAAAATTATGTTTTTAATGCATCTACATTATGTTACTAAGCTAAATATAAAAATGATGTCATTTCTGTAATATTTTCCCCGTGTTGGCTCGAGTTCCTTTGTAGAAAGTAGAAAAGACCATCTACCATCTAACAGGAGTTAAACAGCGCGTAAAAATCGAGCATAGGCTTACCGTCACTAGCACCGTGACAACTTACTAGGAGGTGAATTTCGCAGCGACTCACCGGGATCGGTACCTTACATATTCCTGCCGCCATAACAGCAGCGCTTGCTGTTGAATTGTTCCGGTTCGTAGAGTAAAGTAGCCGGTAAACTTACTTTTGCTCTGGGCTTGACATCCCAGCCTCAGGTTGGAATCTCACCATTGACACCTTTGGTGTCTCTAGACGGCGTGAAATTCTCACAATCAGAAAATCTGTCTACTTTTATGCTTCCAATATCATAACAAAATGCTCTGGAAAACTATTCGTTTCTGCGTAGGAGTCATTGGCCATCTCCATAATAAAACATGTTATTACAGTCCTATATTGTTCCAAAATCCAACATTTCGCATCTAATTTTGTCCACACTTCAACGAGATCAAAATATTTCAATGCGTGTATTATAAAAAAATCATAAGAATACACAAATAAGCCATATTAAATGGCTAGTTGTTGCATTTTGTCAATGCACATAATATCAGCTGTTTGAAATTTAGTCAGTCATTTTGTTGATTAAAATTTTAAACAAGGGTCCGAGGTTGCTTAAAGTGACAGCTATTTAAGAGTATATTTAAATAAATGATTAACTCTAAATAGCGTTTATGAATAAGAATTTTTTTAAACATTGCTTAAATTGGTGATTAAAAGTTAAGCAACGTTTATGAATAAGCCTGGTAATTTGCTTACTTTATAGTTAAATTCAACTTAATATGTAACTTGTCCAGACCAGGAATGTATTTATTTATTCATTGTTTGAGTGTATATCTGCATTAATATTTGCGCAGGGAGTGTAAATCTGGAATAACGATGAGGATTGTGATGTCGAATGAAAGATAATGAATGTTATTAAAAACATGTTTTAAAAGAATTATATTTCAAACATTCAAATGAAAAATCATTGAATGTGAAAATTATGTTCAATCATTATAAAATAGGAGTTTTATAAGTTACCTGTTACCACCTGTGTATATACACACACACCCACATATATATATCTGCTTATACATGCTAAAAAAGGAACCTTAACATATATAGAGGTTCCTTTTTTATTATAATGAAAACAAACAAGCAGAGACACCAAAGGTGGTGATGGTGCTTTGCCAACCTGAGGCTGGGATGTTCGGTATCGAGCAACTGTAAATTTATCGACTACTTTACACGTCAACGGAAAGCATATTTTGACGTTATGGTGGAAGGATACGTAAGGCGGTGATACTAATCCGGCCGAGTCGCTGCGAAACTCTACTACCTAGTAGGATGTAACGGTGTTAGTGACGGTAGGCCTATGCTCGCTTTTGCCTGGCAGGAAGGCGGGGAAAAACGGAGTCTTTTAAGTAACGTTTGAAATACAGAACTTTCTAGATTGAAACTGTAGGTCGATTCACGAAATATTGTGTTATTTTGTCAAAAACTAGAGATATATTTCGCATTGTTAGCTACACCGAGAGCGCAACCACACGCCACATAAATCTAACGCAATTATGTAAAATTTAGCCAATTATTTACGATATTGAAATATATTACTTGCTAAGCTTCGGTTTTAATGTTTAGAGTGTAACTAGAGATTATAGATAATTTTGTTATCCCAGAGGAGAGAGATTAATCATAGATAGCAGATAGGTTCATATTATATGAGTTTGTTAAATATAATTTGCGCCATCTTAGTTCGTGAATATTAATAAAGAGATCGATATTTCAAGGTTGTCTGTTACTACTAAAATAGCCGTGTATTTGTTCGCTATCTTATACTAAAAAAATTCAGTCTTACTACAATAAACCTAATCACTGTTTAAACGTCTTACCATAAAAAAATAGACACGTTCATAGCTAAACACCGCCTGATTGTAATTGGATTCTCTACTGCATACAGCCACGTCAGCCATGTTTTTAATAGGGTATCAATTTTAGACAGCGTTTAGTTAAACATGCGTCTAATTTTTCCGTGGAGATACAAACATAAATAAAAAAAAACGTGTAGCACTCGGAGACTGCTGCGGTAAAATTATTGCATAAGCAGGCATGAGTAACCAGATTGCAGGGCGAAGAGGGGGATTACACATGCGCAGTAACGCCGATACAACAAATGCCCCCTAGAAGCGAGTTGCTGAACTAAAGAGACAATAACATGAACATAAAGTCACTAAAAGTTGTGCTATTTAGCGATAGATGGCAAAACTAAAGTGTCATCGCTGTGCCGGTCGGAAGGTGGGTGTTAGGTTGTTTTCGTTACGGAATTTCTGGATTCGGTCTCCACGCTCAAGGCCCGCGACAGAAGCTATGCAATAGCATAAAAATTAAATTGATCTAATACCAAAGTAAACAAACTACAAGTATGGGTGGTATAAAACGATACTAATATAGAAATACTTAAATAGATATCGGTATAAATTTAATACACGTTCAGACTTAGTAATATAGACATCTAAGTTCGTCATTTTAATGCCAGCCCACGTCAGGAATCGAAACCGTGCTTTCGTGATTGGTTGTAATTGTAATAGTGTAACTGCTGAGCATCCGAAACCAATGAAGTAAGTAGTATAGTATTGAATCTATAAAACTGTGCATGCAATGACAAACTGAAATTTCACTGTTGATGTGCCTTTAAAATGCAACCCATGTTCATAGAAACCACGCGATATTTTCAACGATAAATAATAAATGTAATTGTCATTAATAAAATTTAGGTATTTTAAAATATAGTTTAAACAAAAAATATATTTTAGTGGCAAGCTTTTACTTGTAAGGGTTATTCTGTTAAAGACGAATCGAATCCATTAAGTTGAGAATCCAAGACGTTCCTAGAGCCACCTTTCTTTTCCATCGTTTGACTTGTTTAGAAAATTTCAGTTCAATCAGTTATCGGTTATTGGTCAAATGTTTGCAGACAAAGGTATATCATGGGACCTTGACTTGATGGTCTATTCTTAACTGGAAAATGCATAATTAAATATTGTTTCTATAGGGTTAAGTTAGGTAAGGTTATATTATGTATATACGCACAATAGTGATATGAACTATCAGTAAGTTGTACTAAAAACTTTATTCGTTTTCTATGATTTTTTTCATTTCATGTCGTATTATTTTGTAAAAAACAGAAAAAATATAAAAAGTATACTGTTGAAATGAAAAATATGAACCTAAATCTAAATACTAATAAAATTTGGAAATAATTTAATTTCAAGTTTACTGGCGGGCTGAATGGCTAGATAACTGGCTGGTTCATTGTTTGAAACTAGCTGGCTGGCTAGTAGCTTACTGTTTAACCATCTATGGTTTCACTAGTTGTCTAATGAGACGGTCAATTACGTTACAATTTTAAAGATCATTTTTTTATCTTTATTTGTCATTAATTTGAGAGTTAAACGGTTACGTGTATATCTGGAACGTGTTATTCTAGTAATTGCATTAAGGCATAGGCGACGCTTGATGTAATGTAATTGTTTGTGGCTCAAGAGCATGTAGAGTGTCACTGTTAGCGGAAATTAGGAAATTCAAAATATTATGTAAAGACTGATCTTACATTACTTCTAACTAAAACAAATTTGTTTGATAAAATTAACAAGAGTGTTGATTGTTAGCCCCGATTTTACTTTAAATTTTGTATTGTTACTGTGTTAGATATGTATGTGTTGTGATAAGAAAAGCTATATATAGCTACTAACTGACCAAGCAAACTTCGTATCGCTTGACATTAATGCTTAGACAGTAGCGCAGTCTGTCGGATCCGATGTGAAACATTCCAAAATCAACAACTACTTATTATTAAAAAAATAATTAAAAAAACATTTTCCAGTGGACCAAATTGTACATCTAAACAATTCTCGAATTCCCTAGAACACATACAAAAAGTTTCATCGACATCGGTCCAGTCGTCTAGAAGGAGTTCAGTGACATACACACTCACAGAAGAATTATATATATAAAGATATAATACAGAACGCATTTCTTGTTCTGGTTTTCGTTCTTAAACCTAAACCTTTGCAATTGGCATCTAAATTTTAACAGGCCTACCACTACACGTCATACTTTAACATAGTCTTTTAAACGCGCAATTTCATTGTTATATCGCTATAGTAAATAAAACTTACTTGCAATTCTTCATAGGATTTTATGAGTTTTTAGCCTTCTCGCAAATCAAAGCAGGTTTTTTTTATGTCATTGGAAGGCAAACAAGCAGACGGATTTCCTGATGGTAAGAAATTTCCGCCGCCTACAGACACCAAAGGTGGTAATGGTGCGTTTCCAACCAGAGGCCGGGATGTTAGGCCTTGAGCAAAAGTAAGTTGAGCGGCTACCTCACCCTCCGAACCGTAACACGTCATGACGTTATGGCGGCAGCAATAGGTGAGGCGGTGGTACCAATCCGGGTGAGTCGCTTCGAAACTCTACCACCTAGTCAGATGTCACGGTGTTAGTGACGGCAAGCCTATGCTCGCCTTTTACGAGCTGCCTGGCACAGGAAGGCAGATGGTCTATTCTACAAAGGAGCCCGGACCAACACGGGGGACAAAGGAGCCCGGACCAACACGGGGGATAAAGGAGCCCGGACCAACACGGGGGACAAAGGAGCCCGGACCATCACGGGGGTTCTGAAAAATACAATTGGAAACTTTCCAACATCATAACTATAATTGAATAATATAGCACGATTATCGATTCTAAAATAAAATCATTCTAAAGAAGAAAATATTTCAATTTTTATTCATTCACTTGTAGTTGACTAAAATATGTAAAAAACTTTATCTTGTTCCTTACCAAATGTTCGGGGATCTTCGCTCCGTAACAACGTAGAAAATCGTATGTTGACCAAGTGGTGAATGGCCTGCTCTACGCAGATGACGATGTATTTTTGGGTTCTACAACATCCAAGTTGCAAATACTGGTAACAGTTATGAAAGAAAATTTTGAGAAAGAGGATTACACATTTAAATGCGAATGAAATCAAAGTAATAGTGTTTGAAAGAGGTTTTAGTAGGTGATCTAGTGATGGAACAAGTTTTTTTTATATTATAGGAAGGCAAACAAGCAGACGGATTTCCTGATGGTAAGAAATTTACGCCACCTAGAGACACCAAAGATGGTAATGGTGCGTTGTCAACCTGAGGTCAGGATGTTAGGCCTCGAGCAAAAGTAAGTTTACCGGCTACCTTACCCTCCGAACCGGAACACGTCATGACGTTAAGGCGGCAGGAATAGGTAAGGCGGTGGTACCAATCCGGGCGAGTCGCTGCGAAACTTTACCACCTAGTCGGTTGTCACGGTGTAAGTGATGATAAGCCTATGCTCGCCTTTTACGAGCTGCCTGGCAAGAAAGGCAGACGGTCTAATCTGCAAAGGAGCCCAGACCAACTCGGGGAAAGTGAATGAATTTTCCTACTTACCTTGCTAGCATTTTTTAGAATGACATGTAAACCGTGGGTAGAGACAGGAGAATGTGTGCAGCGAATAATTTTTAGTGTAAATGGAGCGTTGAGCTAGCTATTTCAAAGTAAGATCTTGTGTCTGACATGCTTTGCATGATTCTGTGCTTCAATTTCTGTAATCCAACGTGTTTTAACCCTAAATTAAAACAACAATAAATAAAGTTGGGTATGTAAGAAAATATCTAATAGGCCTACCTGAATGAAATATTTTTGGGGCCAATTTGAAACTATTCCATACTAAACAACAAAAGAATTAAGTAAATCGTTTCAGAAACTTCGGAGAAATCGGTGTACATTCATAAAAAAATATACTGGTCGAATTGATCGTTTTTTTGAAATCGACTAAAAATTCAGGATAGTAGGATAAACGCAATCGCAATTAGATCGCTACAGAAAATCTGTCAAGTAACATTCACGGATCGTATTCGCAACAGCGAGATTAGTGAGAAAAAGGGGCTGAAAGTAAGCTTTGATATAAAAATGAAAAAAGACATGCTCCATTGCTCGGTCTTGTGGAAACAACAACAGAGGAAATATTAACAGTGCGCATGTAGATAAATGTAAGTACCCGAGAGTAAGTTTGAAATTTTAAGACTAAATTGTTTAGGAACTATAAGAGGGTGTCAAGATTCTCCAAAACCGGCATATCTATATATAATAATATATTAATACGTGATGCCAAAACTTTGGACCCCTTTTTACGAAAATTGCGTGAAAAGTTCAGAACGCTAATATTTTACAATAATAATGTTTATAAAGTACATTTAATCAATAAATAAAACAATACCCGCTCTACCATGCATTTGACACACACAAACAAATGTATTGATGATAACGATAAAAAACCACAGATGGCGCACTAAAAAGTTTGGAAACAAAGTAGTTGGTCTTGAGAAATAAATATGGCGTTCTTATTTTAAAATCTATTATGGTCAAATTTCGGTCAATGGGCGATCACTAGTTTGTATAAAAAGAGAAACGAATGTGCAGGACACTAGGCAGGTCTGCAAGGATCATGGCATTTTCCATTCGATACTTTCTGCATATGAGTTGGCGTGAAAATATGTATTGTGTACATGTCCCTTAAGAATATGATACCGCTTACAGTGAGGACTTAACACCACTAATATACGTTTGCTCATGGCGAGGGAAAAATGCGGCGCTTAGACAAATGTTTTTGTAATCTAGGTCCGGGAAATTGATAGCGGGGCTGTGGCGCTCTGTTTGTTTTATTATATCTTTCTTTCATTGCTTAATTAAAATCTTTTGGTATTGCTTTATTATAATGTTGAGACGTTGAGAAAATATACTGGTTAATTCAGAATCATTAAGGCCATACTCAGGCAGCCAGAAGAGCCAATCACCGCACTCCTTCGTTCCATGATTGCTATGAAATGTTGCGCTCTAAAGTAAACGTCTGAAGCGACAAATCAATAATTTTGACACCATAAAAGTAATTTGAAAAAAGTAAAAAAACTGAAACACTTATCTTTTAGGTATAGTACTTATCTATGTTTATGTTAAATCTGGTGTCGATATTTTCACAATTGAAGTAGACCGTTGGGTTTTGCTTGAAAAAAGGGTTAACTTTTTGATTTTTTTCCATCGAGCAAAGTTAAATGAATCGTGTTTTGGAAACACTAGTCTTATAAAGCATGTTAATGTTAATCTTGTGTATTTTTGTCACCAAGATCCATGATTGCTTTGTATGAAAAAAACATTAAACTGCTGACGTATTTTAGCGTATACTCGTATGGTCCGTTAAGTGATGAGCGTTGCGTTTCTATAGAGAAATAACAGTTTTTATGCAGTTAATATTTAAATATATCTTGTTCATAATAATCATTAAATATTTTTTTTTAATTCAAATTCACTTATTTATATATTATACTGATCAAGAAAGTCTCTATTTACAAAGAGAAGTCACGAGTACGAGTAGTGCAAAAAGTTATTTTTTTTACGTTCTAACGTTTTTTGATCACATTTTTTTCTTTATTTCTTTGTAAAATAGGAAATGAATTCGTTCATAAATTATAAGAGGTTGTTTACTAATAATAATAACGAATCCCTGATTTTCGTTATTAAAATTTAAAAATCATTTTAGCATCCCCAAGAATTCTCGCATCGAGATGTTTGGGCAGAAATATTTTTGCCTGCAAATGTTACATACTAGGACAAAAAAGTAGCGTATTAACTTTTCCAGATAATTTTAACATTCTACAATTATGCCAATGTATGTTAAATAAAATTAAACAAAAACCAAGCGAATATTTAGCGAGTTTACAGCCGTGCGACACGCTGTCGTGTCCAGATAAGAGATGTCAAACGTTGAACATACAATAGCAGTTTTGACTTTGATATAAAAAGTTAATGTTTACTCGAACAAAATGCTTTGTGTGCCATTTTATAAAAGTTTTTTATATTTTTTTTATGATATTGGTAGATAAACAAGCACACGGATTTCCTGATGTTAAGAAAATCACGCCACCTAGAGATATAAAAGGTGGCAATGGTGCGTTGCCAACCGGAGGTAATGTTAGACCTCGAAAACGACTTTTAATACTTTTAAACGACGTTTAATACGACTCCTTACAAATGGAGTATTATGAGAATTAATGTATGAAAAATGGATTTTTTTTACGACGGTATGCCCTGGAATCTAAGTCTCACAATATAATAGGAGGTAAGCCTACCGCCAACCGGAAGTTAATGTTTACTCGAATAAAATGCTTTGTGTGCCATTTTATAAAAGGGAGTTTTTAATACGACTAACTTTATGGATGACTAACTTTAACTTAATGGAGTGTTATGAGGATTAGTGTGTGTTTACGAAAACTTGATTTTTCATGACGGTATGACCGAAGAAGAGGGCAAACGTACTCAAAAGGGCACTCAAGACTACCCGAAGATACTAAGTCCCACAATGTGATAAGTGGTAAGCCTATCGCTAACCGGGTACATATATAATCCCGGGCAATTCTGATTTTGACAGAAAATTGAAAAAACACATTTATCTTTTTCCTGAACCCGGGGCCTCATGAAGTCAAGTTCACCATCGTACAGCTAAGCCACAGAGGCGAACATATAATATATTAACATACATTTTCGCCTCTGAGCTCTAGCGGTCCGGTGTATGTATGTAAATTTTGACATAGCCCGTGTTGGTCCGGGCTCCTTTGTAGAATAGACCATCTGCCTTCCATGCCAGGTAGCTCGTAAAAGTCGAGCATAGGCTCACCGTCACTAACACCGTGACATCTGACTAGGTGATAGAGCTTAGCAGCGACTCGCTATGATTGGTACCACCGCCTTACCTATTCCTGCTGCCATAACATCATGACGTGTTCCGGTTCGGAGGGTAAGGTAGCCGGTAAACTTACTTTTGCTCAAGGCCTAACATCCCGGCTTCTGGTTGGCAACGCACCATTACCACCTTTGGTGTCTCTAGATGGCGGGAATTTCTTACCATCAGGAAATCCGTCTGCTTGCTTGCCTTCCAATATCATAAAAAAAATAACTTCTAAATATCTCTATCAAAAGCCGAAACGAAAACTCAAAAAGATTTAGATTTTTGCTGTCAATTGATTTCCTAATTTTTTTTGCTATCCAGGCAAAGCACGCATCTTTGTACAGCTTTTAAAGATGGAGATAACATATTTACCGTGTGCAGTAATTTAAGTTCTAGCCCTGATGATGCTGTAAAAAGCTAAACCGGTAGGGTATTTATAAAATAATAAAGTGTAAGCGATACGTAAAACAGTACAAGTGTTTCTTTATTTAAAAATATGAATACCGTGTGCAGTTTGATTCGGATTGAAAGTTATGCTAGCCTACATATAAACTTGCAACTAGTATTAAGTTTTTTTTTAATTAAGTTTGGTGCCTATATGTTCTAGCTTGACTTCTTGAGATCCCTAATTCAACCTCCGGGTAGGGTAAAAAAAATAGAAAATGTGTATTTACAATTTGCAACAAAACGAAAATTTGGTTTTTCAAATTTTCCAATAAGAAATGTTGTTTGGAATTAGATATGTGTTGGAATTATCTAAGCGATGGGCTTGCCACCTATTACATTGTGGACTAGCGTCTTTGACTAGTCGTCGGTGCCCTAGTTGTGCCGTTGCCTACTTCTTCGAACATACGGGCGTGAAGATACACACAGACACACACTAGAATCAAGTAAAACTAATTAGTGTTTTATCATTGTTCCAGGTGCTATAGCACTCAGAGACGTCCAGCTGATAGCTCCATCAGCAGTGAAACTTGGTGACACAGTGCTGTTAGGATGTAAGTGGACATTGGAAGGCAATGAGACGCTGTACAGTGTTAAGTGGTATCGCGGCAGACAGGAGTTCTTTAGTTACCTACCAAAGGAATATCCCTTCACGAGGATATTCGCACAGCCTGGGATTGATGTGGATGTAAGTTTTTTTTTAATTATGTACATACAAGCAATATTTTTTAATGATATACAAACAAGCAACATGTTGGTTTGGGTTCTTTTTGAAGAATATACCATCTATCGTCTATCATAAATAATTTTTCGTCGTGTTGGTCCGGGCTCTTTTGGAGATGAGACCACATGGCTTCCTAATAGGCAGCTTGTAAGAACTGTGCTTATGCTCACTGTCACCAACACCATAACATTTAACTAAGTAGTAGAGTTTTGCAGCGTCCCGCCCGGCTTAGTACCACCGCCTTCCCTTTTCCTGCCGCCATGGCGTCAGTGCTTGCCGTTGATGTGTTCTGGTTCGGAGGATAAGGTAGCTGGGAAACTTACTTTTGTTAGAATCCTTACTTCCCGGACTCAGGTTGGTAACGCACCATTACCACCTTTGGTGTCTAGGCGGCGTGAATGTCTTACCATCAGGAAATCAGAAAAATAATTAAATGAAATATAATCTATCATTTCCCGTCTTTTAATCAGCTCATAATAGACCAACTCAAGTCAAAGTTATGTGCTGTATACCCGGACAAGTTTCTACCCACTGCTCCTCCCACTTTGGCCATAATCATCTTGTGAATTCTAAAGCAAATACTGTATGTTTATTATATCGGATTATTCGATATTTTTGAATAAATGTCCTCTGTCGAAACCCGTAACTTTACGGCCGGGGACGTAAGATCCAAATCTTGTGAGGATTAAGAAAGGACGTGCCCAGAATGTGTGGCCGCCTTATAATCTGGAGTAACGTCACGTGCTGTAATATAATAATACAATTTGACGTCCCAAATCAATATACAGGTTGGGAGAATCCAATGCTTAGTATTCTGTATTAATGTGTTATTGCTATATACAATAATAACTGAGTTGTTGGGTAATAAATCGTTTTACGCGACAATTTTGCTAATAACAAGTTGACTTTTTATAAAAGTTAGATCATAATTCTTATATATATCTTCATGCCAATTCCGTTACGAGGTAGGCAGAGAGTTTCGAGTGCCAAACCTCATGATCCTATCTGGATTCCTTCATGTCCTTTTCATACAAACACGCCGGTTTCGGAGAGTATTGACACCACCCTCGGATAACATCTACATCCATCCACATTCGCATTGTATATCTGCTTTGTCAACCTTTCATCTGTCATTCTTTCAACACGATTGACTCTCTCAATTCCACTCTTTCAATCCCACTTTTTCTCGGATCTCACTGTTACGAATGCACCGTTTCACCACAGATTTTTTTTTACTCAGAAACTCGCTTTGAAACAGTTTCTGAGGTGTACTTTCCATGCCTGCTAAAAACACAACTAAGATACACAATTTCATTTACTTGCTCCAACACTACATCAACAACTTAAGCTCTCATATCCGTTCTGGCTACGTCTCTTTCAAACTTCCTTTTTCTTTAGTCCCCTCAGTGGTCTAGCGGTTCAATTGTCGGACTTGACTGCATGAGGTCCCGAGTTCGATTCCTGGTTAGGACAACAAAAAGAAAATTGGGTTTTAACAATTTTCTAATAAAAAAAACGTTGCTTGGGATTGGATACGTTCCGTTTGGCGATAGGCTTGCCACCTATCACACTGTGGGATTTAGTGTCTTCGGCTAATCGTGGGTATCTTGGTTGTGCCTCTGCCTGCCTCTTCGGGGATTTCAGTTCATTCATATCTTTATAAAATTCACTCCGCCGTTTTAACCCGTCGTCCGTCCATCCAATATTACATCTTTTCAATTTTTTTCATTTGCAAAAGAATACGAAAAATTGTATTTCTGTTAGAGCTGTGCACTTTATCGATACGAATTATAAATTCGAATCGAGATTGAATTGTATTAACAAGTATCGAGATTTTAGCAGCTTCAAATCTTGTAGCAACTATAAAATCAGCGCACGTCTTCGATAAAATCCTCAGAAGATTTGAATTTCACGTCCATCGAACAGTATCTACAGTGCTTTGACATTTTTTTTATAACATTGGAAGGCAAACAAGCAGACGGATTTCCTGATGATAAGAAATTTCCACCGCCTAGAGACACCAAAGGTGGAAATGGTGCATTGCCAACCAGAGACCGGGACTGTTAGGACTCGAGCAAAATTGAGTTAACCGGCCACCTTACCCTCCGGACCGGACCACGTCATGACGTAATGGCGGCAGGAATAGGTAAGGCGGTGGTACCATTTCGGGTGAGTCACTGCGAAACTCTACCACCTAGTCAGATGTCACGGTGTTAGTGACGGCAAGCTTATGCTCATCTTTTACGAGCTGCCTGGCACAGGAAGGCAGTTGGTCTATTTTACAAAGGAGCCCGGACCAACACGGGGACATACATTTTTTACATACTAGTTGAGCCTACAGACGTTGCCTTATCTTATCGCTCGGATATTATCCGAGGATGGTGTCAAAAGTCTCCAAAACGAGTTTGTCTGAAAAGGGTAATGAATGTGATAGAAGCCAGACAGGTTTGTCAGGATCGTGTGGTTTCGAGCTCAACAGCCTACCCCGTAAAAGACTTGCCGTGAAGATATGTATGTAAGATTTAACGGGGTTCACGTGATGAGCATAAAAAGCGTTCAATAGGTTAGCAGTACCCTAATTAAAAAACACGACGGGTTACACTCCGGGAGTGCCGGCAGAAGTAAAAAATTGAATATTGCATTTTTAATAGTTTGGAATGGTTAGGGAATAATTTTGCAAGAATCGTATGAATTATCAGTATGAAAATTGTGTCATTTATATTATTATATTGTATAATAGAATACAGTATTCATTTATTGCACTATCGTACACAAACATGGCAACATGAACATTCGAGCAAGCGCCCTGCGCCCTCTTACGAATTGTCGGTCTGACACGTGTCCATACACGAGTTTAGAAGTTGTTACCCATTCCAAAAAAAGTGCTTAATGCCGCTAAAGAAGTTTTCACTTCAAAACTTTTAAACTTTTTGTAGTATTCTAACTAAATCTTAAACTAACAACATTTTCATGTACATACGAAATTAAAATCACGAAAATTTATGATATTCTTACGTTCGTATACTTGTAGTATACGGACGTCACAATATACTCGTAGTAAATTTTCAAATAATTTATCATTAAACATCCTGGATGTCAAATGATAGACAGTTAGATAGTGTCAAACTTATAAGGAAATTGAGGCTAACCGTGTCCTGAGCCTTGTTAGCCGAGCAGGTACTCGTATTCCTTAAAATTCGACAAGTACACTTATTGTCTAACAGCCAGTTTCTGAAACGACTATCAATTTTTATCTAAAAAAGTATATTCACGCACATATCCCCGAAGAGGTGGGCAAAGGCACAACCAGGGCACCCACGACTAGCCGAAGGCTCTAAGTCCTACAATGTGGTAACCGGGCACATATCCAATGCCGAGCAACATTATTTTTTTATTAAAAAATTCGAAAAACCAAATTTTCTTTCTGTTGCTCGACCTGAGAATCGAAAACGGGATCTCATGTCATGTCCAACACCTGAACCGCTAGACCACAGAGGTGACTTATAAACGATTGCGATCTTCATAACAGCTGCTTAAGATAAATTAGAAGTCTAAACTGAAATCATGTTAAGCAATTTAGAAGGATATAATCGCATAAACAATTGATTGGCGTTTCGGAAACTGGTTGTAAGTGTTGCATGGTAGAAGATATAAAGTAATAATGGAATTTCATACATACAAAAACGCAAGGTTGATTTACCCAAGTCTTGTAACCTGAAAAGCTTAAGAAACAAATCTAACAAGACGTCTTCAAACCTTTGTTTCGATAATCTAGAAATATAAATTTTTCGACGAAATAACCGAGCGTTAAGTTCTAATTAAGTATTAAAGGAACTTCTAAAGGAACTGCTTTAACCAGCAATGCTCAAAGCCATCAAAGACGTTAAAGATCGCATTAAATTAACTCGGTAAAAGAATAATTAATGTGCCAGTTTAGTTTGTTCTAGAATAATCTCCACTGGTTCCGTAATTCCATCATTCGGCGCTAGATAAAACTCAAAAATATTGAAAAATAATTATAATACACTATCCTACCAATATTATAAATGCAGAAGTTTGTATGTTTGTTACTCCTTCACTCAAAAACCGCTGAACTAATTTTCATGAAATTTGCCATGCACGTCATAGCGGGTAACTTGGATTAATACATATTATAGTTTTTATCCCGAAAAACCATTTCCTGTTCGGTTCCTGTGAGACCATTTACCACTCGGGCAACGCCGAGGGTGAGAGCTAGTATTATATTAATCCTGAAAGAACATTAAACACATAAACCTAATAACACAAAAATCTCTTTACAGCACACAAATCTCTGCCGGAAATCTAATCTGAGCCATATCTTTTTGGAATGTGAAGGAAATAATTTTCTACGAATTGCTTTAACTATCAATATAAAAGTACTATTATTTATGTGATATAATACAATATTCATTTATTGCGCTATTGTACACAAACATGACAACACGAACATTCGTGCAAGCGATCTGCGCCGTTTTACGAATTTTTGATCAGGTCACGTGTCCTGACGCGAGTTAAGCAGTTTTTACCCATTCCAAAAAGTGCGCAACGCCGCTAATGAAGTTTTCACTTTAAAAACATGGTCGAATTGAGAACCTCCTCCTTTTTCAAAGTCGGTTAAAAATCCGAGTTCTTGTTTATGGAGAACTATAAATGAAAGACGAAGACGCGGAAAAGAAGCTAGTTTATTATTCAACGTACGAATACAGCTCTTTTAAGACTCTAGATATTGATATTTTTAAGAATTTGGCAAGAGTACAGCGGGTAAGTAGTTTAAGATAACTTTTTACTTACACTCTCGGACCGTGCATCGTAAATATTCTTGGCGGGATCTTGCGGAACTTTTATAAAAATCCAACCGAACTCGTTCATTAAAAACATCTCGGGAGAGGATTTTCGTGGTAACGCAATTTGAGAATTATTACCGCTCTCAAATTTCAAAGTAGTTACCAGTTGAGATTATTCGAGAATAAACTAAACTGGTGCATTAATTATTCTTTTACCGAGTTAATTTAATGCGATCTTTAACGTCTTTGATGGCCTTAAGGATTGCTGGATCAAGCTGTTCCTTTAGATTTTGCTTTAATACTTAATTAGAACTTAACGCTCGGTTATTTCCTTGAAAAATACATATTTCTAGATTGTCGCAACGAATGTTTAAATATATGTTACATTTGTTTCTTAACATTTTTTTAAGTAACAAGACTTGGGTAAATCAACCTTGCTTAGCTTTGTATGTGTCAAAATTCATTACTACTTTACATCTTTTAAACTGCCTAACTTACAGCCAGTTTATGAAACGCCAATTAATTTTTATTTACGAATATATTCTTCTTAATTGATTAACATGTATTCAGTTTGTATTTCTAACTCATCTTAAACTGCTGTTAAGCTGTTGTTTTTAATTAAAATTGATTTTCGTGTCAGAAACTGGATCTTAGACAATAAGTGTACTTGTTTAAATTTAAGGAATGCGAGTAATGCCAGGCGTTAGCCTCATATTTGACACTTTCTTGGATATTCTACTATCAGTTACTCCAATCATTTTGACAGTGTAGAATAAAAAATCTATGAAATGATAAATGTCAGGGTCATTTTCATTACGCTCGGTCGTTTTTTTTAGATTTTAATTGACTGTAATTTTTTTCATGATATTGGAAGGAAAATTGATTTCCTTGTAGTAAAAAATGCACGTTGACTAGAAACACCAAAGGTGGTAATGGTGGGTTGCCAACCTGAGGCCGGGATCTAAGGCTTCGAGCTAAGGTAACTTTACCGGCTAACCGATGTAGGATCTCAAGACGTTAGCCTATGCTCGCCTTTTACGAGCTGCCTGGCAGGAAGGCAGGTGGTTTATTCTGCAAAGGAGCTCGGTCATTTATTCTGTTTCATTCTCTTTTCTCGGTCATTTATTCTCGGTCATTTATTTCGAGGTTATGACGAATGTAAAAAACTAAATAAGTTTAAGATAGATCTAGCATATGCGTAGTTAAAATTGAGTAACCAACCCGACATTTTCTTAATATTTAACTATTCAATTATTATTTAAATGTCACGACTCGATTGATTTCGTGTTTTTTTCAGTTATGATTAATAAAATAGTACTTAAATTGTGTTTAATACAACAAGATGATATTATATAACGTTTGCCTGGTCAGATAGTAAATATAATTTGTTAAGGAAGTCTTTCAGATTTTTATATAAATTTTAATATTTGTCAGATTTTTTAGGCCTAGATCAAAAAAACTTGACTAAACTTTTGATTGAAGGAGACGATTTTCAACTAATCTTAAAAATAATAAGAATAGAATCAGTATAAGCTTTTATTAAAGAAAAAATCTAAAAAGTGATTTTATTTCGCGGTAATTAAACAACGAGCATAGCTTAAAAGAACAAAGATTTTGTTGGGAATTCCCAAACAACTCGAAGTTGTGAGAAACTAGTCAGTAAACAATATTCTTTGAATTGTAACCAACATGGCAGTTTTAGTAGAGGTCATAAAAGAACCAACAATGGCGGGCAGTAAAACATGGAAAGTGCGTTAACGACCTATAAAAATGTGTTTACTCCATCGAAACGCCTACAGTTCGCTTGGTTATTATCCTATTTATTGATGTCACGTACCTGATTTCTTTGATTGCTTCTGGTAATTCAAATATGTTAATCCTAAAATTAAAAATGTTTAAAAACCCCGAACATAAAACTACTTGTAATGTAGCTGAGAACCATCTCAATTACGTCAGCTTATAAACAAAAAAATGTTTATCAAAATCAGTCCATTCGTTCAAAACTTATAATGCCACAGACAAGCATAGCTATGATCAAATTTATAACACTATTATTTTTCGGTAAGGCGTTAAAATATGGTCAAGTATAACAGCTCTTTCGAATCGATACCACTATTTTACAGAGACCGTCATAGCGTACTGAGCACTGGCTCGACATTGTCACTTTCAGTGTTGAAGGTGAGGGTAGTTGCACACTCGTGATTTAAGATACTGCCTATAATATATATTGACGCATTAGTTACATATATGACCTCAACGGACGACTATATCAATAGAAATTGTCATAACTTACCAACGCATCAGTAACATCTACCGTCTATTTAATAATCACATAGTTCGTACAATCTTATCTTATAATACATATAAATCTCGTGTCACTATGTTTGTCCTCAATGGACTCCTAAACCACTTAACCGACTATACTAAAATTCGCACACCATGTGCAGTTCGATCCAACTTGAGAGATAGGATAGCTTATATCTCAATTTATGGTAAAAAATTACCATCCGAGCGAAGCCGGAACGGGCAGCTAGTATTGTAATAAAAATTATGATGTCAATTTAACTTTTGGAATGTTTTACTCTACATTTATTATTAAGACGGCTAGGGTGTTAAGAAACTGATTTCTTACCATCAGAAACGCCATCTATTTGTTTGCTGTCAATTAAACCAACGCTGTCTAATAAGCAAAGATAAGGGTAATAGACACACACAACATAATTTGCATGAACAAAACCGAAGCGAACAAACAAGAAAGCAGTATTTGCTGATTTAACCACCTAGAAAGAATGGGTAAATATTAGGAAACATACTAAGGTGTATCTGTCAACGTCTGAAATGAAATGAAACGAAATGAAATGAAATGAAAATTATTTATTTGCGGAATATGTGTGTTAAAAAGTTGTTATAAAGATATTTAAGAATACAACATATTCTACCACATTGTGGTGTGCAAATATTTAATTAAATTTTAAGAAGTTACTTATTTATATAAAAATGTACATTCAAACGGCAGCACTTATTTACATTTTAATAAACATTTTATTTATTTATGAACATAAGTTTCATAATTTATTATAATTAAATTTAAAGGTAGATTAATTTTTAGTCCTATCTACCGCACGCTACCAAATGAATCAAGTTTATTTTAATGATAATGAAAGGCAAACAAGCAGATGGATTTCCTGATGATACAAAATTCACGCTGCCTAGAGGCACCAAAGGTGGTAATGGTGCATTTCCAACCTGAGGCTTGGATGTTAGGTCTCGAGCAACTGTAAGTTTACCGGCTACCTTACCCTCCGAACCGGAACACGTCAACGGCAAGCATTGAACATTATGTCAGCTAGGTACCACATAATATTTTGTTGCTTCGATAGTAACGCAATCTGCTAGACTTAATATAAAACATTCCAAAAACAACAAGTCACAAGTGCCTATTACAATAGTTCAAATTCAATTGAATTCAAATGACTACTTACAAATAAAAATGAAAAAAAATAATTTAGGAGGCTAAATTATGAATCAAAACCATTCTCGAATTCCCTTGGACGCACATAAAAAAATCATCAAAATAGGTCCAGTCGTTTAGGACAAACACACGATAAATATACACTGACAATGGTACGTTTTCTCATTTAACTTACATGATGCTAAATTCTTCTTAAATCAAAATTCATTTTAAAAGCGGCATTTCGGTGAATATCTTTTATCAGGTGTATAAACATTACCTACAAGTTTTAACCCCTTTTTGGAAGGAATATATTACAAAAAGAAGCCACAATACAAAACATAAACAGCAGATAAAGCTCGACTAAAACTTTACAGAAGAGCGTTTGGTCAATCGTACTAAAGTATTAATGTAGTTTTAAAGAACGTTAAAAGTTTTCATATAAAAGGAGAAAGCTTTTAAATACTTCTTGTATTTTGCTTCGCAAGCTATATTACAGTAGATAAATCTTCCTTTCTTATGATAGAAGAATGTATTAACCATTCTCCCTTGCTAGTCTGGATTCGCTGAGTAGAACACATCACCTGCCTCTCTGTCAGGCAGCTCATAGGATGCGAGTACAAGTAAAATAAGTTAACAATAAGACACTGGTGGACGAGTGCTTTACAGTAATTACCCAAGTTAATAAGCAGGTTAGGGATAAACTGCCTAACATATTCCAGCTGGTAGACTTGCACAATAGATCTAACTCCCCTTCTACATGACAGCGTACCAATGACAACTTTTGTGTCTATAGACCATGGATATCTCTTATATCACGAAAGTCACGTGATTCTTCGCTGTTTAATGGCATAAAAAATAAAGGTTGTCCATTTATTCAAAACAAGCAGAAAAAACAGAAGTTCTGTCTACATTAACTATAAACATTAAATTCTTAGTTTTTATTGTTCTACTTTTTTTTATCTTCGAACCTTCTTCTTACTATTATTCATCGTAATATATCACATTAATATTTAAATTTTTAACGAAAAGGGAAAATCAAGTTAGTTTCCCTTTTCACTGTTTTGCTTGTATAGTCCAGAATAAATATCTTTCTGATTCAGATTTATGATATTAGTAAGGATTATTATTTATTACTCATTTCGATTTTGGAAATAACAAAACGCTTTAAATACATTAATATTTTGCCTCTGTGGTCTAGCAGTTGTTGGACATGACTGTATGAGGTCCCGGGTTTGAATCTCGGGTCGGGCAACAAAAAGAAAATTTGGTTTTTCCAACTTTCTAATAAAAAAACGTTACTCGGAATTAGATGTGTGCCCGGTTAGCGATAGGCTTGCCACCTATCACATTGTGGGACTTAGTGTCTTCGGCTAGTCGTGGGTGCCCTGATCGTGCCTCTGCTTACTTCTTCGGGGATATGGGCGTGAATATACTTTACTTTACATTTTTATAATATTTAACAAAAAGGGAAACTAGCCCGGACTCCGAAAATTTAAACTTTGTGTGCGTAGTAATCCCTTATCCCACATATTAAATATGATGGGCCAGAGGATTGTTGGCCGCAGTTTGCTGGAAACTAAATATATGTAATCCTAAACCAACCATCCATATCGGTTAATAGAATTTATGAATATGTAAACTTAATAAAACAGATATTAAGACACATGGAGGGTTTGAATGGTATACAAAATGTTCACCTCGCTTAAAGAGGCTAAATGTTTGCTTGTTAACCAGTTTGTAAAAGATAAAACTTAAATTGTTTTTATTAACAGACTTTATTATTATTAACTCTTTATTGTACACAAGAGATATCACAAAAAAATACTTAAAAGTAAAAAAAAGCTAAGTACAAAAGGCGAGCTTATCTCTAATGAAAGAAATTTCTTCCAGCCAACCCGTAAAAGGAAAATAATAAATACAATAAGTAGACTTGGTGTAGCATCATTTTTTTATTAAAAAGTTGGAAAAACATTTTTTTGCTGCCCGATCCGGGAATCGAACCTGGGACCTCATAAAGTCAAGTTCAATACCCGGGCCACTAGACCACAGAGACTTTGAAAAAGGAGTAGATTATATGTTCGACTCCTATATACTTCTTATGTGTGTTAATCGATTTCTCCGTCCCTTCATAACAGATTTTTTTTTTATTTCAATGAGCTTAGGTACGTCTGCGGAGTTGCCATTGCCACTAAGTCTGGGTTTGAGTAGTGAATGCTGGATACGAAGGAATCCCAGGGAAATCGAAGAAAATACTTAACATTTGTGAACGATAATGATTCATTTATTTAAATCTAAGCCAGTTTTTTTGCACTTTTAATGTGCTTTAATTATAAATATAGTAAATATGACGGAAAAAATACTTATTATTATATATTACTCGAATACATTTTATACAAATTTCATGAAATAAATTTTCGTTATTTTGGAGCAATTACATAATACTTAAACAGGCCAATAATAATACTGTGGTTGCGATAATGTGGACTTATTACAATCTAAATATGATTTGATAAATTTGGGTTAAGATAACTTTTGATTTTTTTATAGCTTCATTATCATTATATAGCTTAAGTTGGCGACGTCATTGATAATTATGTTGTCATGGTACAGGAAAGAAAATACTCATGGAAAGTTCAAAAATCCTAAATTGGACCAACTATATTTTCCCCCGTGTTGGTCCGGGCTCCTTTGTTGAATAGACCATCTGCCTTCCTTGCCAGGCAGCTCGTAAAAGGCGAGCATAGGCTTGCCGTCACTAACAGCGTGACATCTGACTAGGTGGTATAGTTTCGCAGCGACTCACCCGGATTGGTACCACCGCCTTACTTATTCCTGCCGCTATAACGTCATGACGTGTTCCGGTTCGGAGGGTAAGGTAACTTTAAAACTTACTTTTGCTTGAGGCCTAACATCCCGGCCTCTGGTTGGGACCATTACCACCTTTGGTGTCTCTAAGCGGTGGGAATTTCTTACCATCAGGAAATCCGTTTGCTTGTTTGCCTTCCAATGTTATAAAAAAAAGCTAGGAATAATTGTATCAGCTTATTTGATACATTTCTAATAGTACCTCTCTAGTATATTGCGAGAATACCTCGAAAGAGTAAAAACTTATCACAAAAATATGTTTTATTTCAACTAAAGCTTATTTACTTTTATCTCAATTACATCCTTTTACTATCATGTTCAATTCTAACTTTTATAATAACATAAAACATGTTCTTAAGTACGTTTAATTTGTCTTTCACATAACATCGTTTGAAACAAGATACGAAAGTTTTTGAATTATACGAGGCTAAACTGCAGGACTTCGAACTTATTGTCAAAACAGCTTGCTCTTTCGACAAACATTGTTCTACTATACGAAAAAGAAGGTATTTTTTTTTATTTCAGGACGTCAATTATATTACAACTGAAACTTATAAATTAAGTAAAAAGTTTGACCGCCTCGTTGGTTGAGTGGCTAGCGTACTCGCCTAACTGCATCGACGAATCGTGAGGCTCGGTTTCGATTCCCGACGGGGGCAGGCATTTGTGTGATGAACATTTAAATGTCTGCATTTCCGGGTTTGGGTGTTTATTAAATGTATTCTGGTATCTATTTAAGTATTCCTATGTAATAGTATCGTTAACTAACACCCATAACACAAGCATATAGTTTGCTTACTTTGGGGTTAGATTTTTGTGTGACTTTTCCACGGATAAGTAAAATGAAAATAACTATTCTTTAAAAATAACGACTAAACATTAACATTACTAAACTATTATTAGATATTAACGTAAGATAACTTAAAAATCCGTTATTAACTAATAACGTAAAAAATAGTCATGAAATAAAAAGACTAAGTGCGAATTATACTTAGATTCTCCGGTCTTTTTGATAAAAAATTGTTTTAAAATCCACGGCTGTGGAGCTTTATCTTATTTTATGTTTTTACAAGCTGTGCCCGCGAATTCGTCCGCGTTAAATTTTATTTTCAATATAAAATAGTATTGTAAATACATTCGGTAACGGAACCCGTATCCGAAAAGCGTAACACGGAACGGATCCGGAAATAGTGATTTGACATATCCGTCCGTCCGTATGTCACATCACTTTATTTCTGAAGTAATAGGACTATACATTTAAAACTTGTTAGTTGGTATATTTTATTAACCGCTTTAGATTTTTATCCATTATAAATAACAAATAAATAAAGTTTTGGTGTCTGTTTGTGGGTAATATTAAAATAATCGCTTTTTACTACATAAATGAATGTATATGCGGTATGGTACACATACCAAGATACCATTTTTTAAATTTTTTCGTTTGTCTATCTGCTTGTTCCGGCTAATCACTGAAACGGCTGGACCGATAATGATGGGTAAAAACTGAATGTCATAAGGAGTAAATTATGCTGCTTTTGTTTTACAAAATTTCTAAATTAAATAAATAAATTTTTTGTTAAATTTGATGTGAACAAAGTAGCGGGCACAGCTAGTTATATATATATAGTATTTAAATAAGTTAATGGATATATTTAAGTGAAATCGCAATTATTGATTTTTTTTACGTACAAATACGCAGGCAGAAACTAGTAATGATACACTTTTCCGATTTACCTGATAATTAACGAGGTACAGCTAAACGTCGGTTTCGCTTTAGCAGACTTGTATTCAGGTTAACAGAAATAAGTAATTTAAGTTTTAATGGTTTTTCTTTCATACAACCAGAATTTAACATTCAAACTTGTCGAAAACAATTTTCCGTCGAAACATTTTGAATACAATTAACAGCTATTCGGTTCCGCAGATTTTCTTTGTAATTTAATGTTACGTTAATTTTCCGTAAGCTTTTAAGCTGCTATAGACAGGAGAGCTTTTTGAGCAACATCATGATTTGGGTTTTGAAAAATTGAAAAACCGTCCGTTAATTCCCGTGTTGGTCCGGGCTCCTTTGCAGAATAGACCATCTGCCTTCCTGCCAGACAGCTCGAAAAAGGTGAGCATAGGCTTACCGTCACTAACACTGGGACATCCTACTAGATGGCAGAGTTTCGCAGCGACTCGCCCGGATTGGTACCACTACTTCGTCTATTCCTGCCGCCATAACGTCAGTGCTTGCCATTGACATGTTCCGGTTTCGGAGGGTAAGGTAGCCGGTAAACTTACTTATGCTCGAGACTTAACATCCCAGCCTCAGGTTCGCAAAGCACCATTATCACTTTAGGTGTCTCTAGGCAGCGTGCTTGTTTGCCTTCCATTATCATAATAATAAAAAAAGTGTGTGCGTGTACTAGCGTACACTCGTAAGAAGTGAAGAAGTGAAACTTCTTTATGACGTTATTTTTCAAAAAATAATTTACGTTATGCCACTTTACAGAAATTGGTTAAATAAAGTCTATTGCCAAACCCTACTCCGCTGGAGAAAGTATACTTCGAAACACGCGTGGTAGGGATAAGAACAAAGATGGCGCGTAACGGAAAAATGTGACGCGTAACGAAAAAATGTTACACTACATTTTTTCCAACCCCGATAAGAAGTTTCACTTCAAAAATGAAAAGTATTTGCTATACGACTCCTGTCATTTTTAATATTGAATCAGGCGTTCCTTTGCTGAAATCTATTGTAACAGGTGTCAAATAAGCCGTTATTTTGCTAATTCCGGGTATGCAGTGTAAATACTGCGGCGAAAAGTCCTCCAAATGAAACAATATGACAAGCCTAGCTAATGTTCCCACCGCCCATTATCAGTGTCAGTTTATATGTACATATATACATATTTATACATACAATAAATCTGTAGAAGGATCAATTCTGTTCATTGAAAATAATGAAAAAATAAATAGCAGGGGCTGTTACTGGATCGATACCAAACCCAAATGTGTGACTAAAAAATGTTTTGTTTGTCTGTCTATCTGTATGTTCAGGCATCACGTGAAAATTAAAAAACGGTTCGATTTCTATGAAACTTGTAATTATACCTTATTATACTAGGCATAAAATGAGATGTTTTTTATCTTGGAAAAATACGTAAAAAAAACTTAATTTTTCAGTTTTATCACGCGAAGATCGACATCCGCGCGGACGGAAGCTAGTATAAGAATATTAATATAAGAATATTAAACATATATTATAGGTCTTCGAGAATACTCGTTGAGATATTGAAATAAGAAACCTATGTCCTTCTCCCGGCTATATTCCTGCGCGTCAATTTTGTTGGCTACTGACTTCGAAATTTAAGGGAATTTCATACTTACGTATACAACCCGTTTGATATCGGTACGGCACGAATTTTCAGAAATACATTTTGTTCCATTTATAAAAAACTAGCTGGAGCCGCGACTTCGTCTGCGTGGTATTTACAAAAAAAGACATTTAGATTATTCTTAATTTTCAAAAAGAAGTCTAAGTTACTCCTTATTACAAAAGCTACCTGCCATTAAAAATCCCGTCCAAATCTGTCGAGCCGTTTCAGAGATTAGCCGGAACAAAAAAATAGTCAGAAAAAAGTTGGATAAAATTTTATTATTATGTGTGTACTTATACATTCTTATAATACACATTCATGTGCATGTAGTAAAGTGAGGCTTTTTAATGTTTCAATCAGGCACTCCAATTTCGTTTATTTTTACGCATATACATATACATGATGACACAATGGTCATACGGACTGTGTATCATATGTAAAAATATGTCAAAAGTTATAACTAATATTTTTGAAGTTATACTTCTTTTGGCGCGTTAGGAAAAAATGATGAGGGTAAATTTTTACGATGTCACGAAAAACCGACATGATGAAGTTAGCTATAGATAACATTTCAGTTTTTCAAAAAAAGGTACCAACAAAGTAAAAGTAAGGACATCTACGTATGTTTGCGTGAGAACTGACAACTTTATTCACAATATTTCTTTATTTCTATGGTTAGTGTCATTTTGTCTACAAATGTAAAATAAGGCAAAAGATATAAGTTTTAAAAAGATTTTTATCTTATTACACCGAAAAAGTATAACTTCTAACGCGTGCACATAAGTACACACACAATTTTTTTTTTCCTACAAAATTAATGAACATTACTATATTATGTTCTCAGAGATAGAGACTTTACTTTTGCTAATAGTACCTTTAAAAAAGCCAAGTAAAGCCTCTAGGCTTACATGACACCTAACCACCATTCTCTGGCTTCCTAAGTCTCTACTGAGGCATCCTGCAAAGTATCTTCACGCCCATATCCCCGAAGAGGTAGGCAGAGGCACAACCAGGGAACCCCCGACTAGCCGAAGATACTAAGTCCCACAATGTGATAGGTGGCAATCCTATCGTCAACCGGGCACATTTCCAATCCCGACCAACATTTTTTTTTATTAGAAAATTGGAAAAATCCAATTTTCTTTTTGTTGGTGAACCCGGGATTCGAACCGTGGACCTCATGCAGTCAAGTCCAACACCCGGATCGCTAGACCACAGAGGCATCCTGTATATGGAATAAAGGTTTTCCCTAACAGGGAGAGGGGATACTATCACATTACCATAACCTGATTCTATAAACCACGTAACTTTTTCTTAATCTTACACAAGTATATGATATAAAACAATAAATACTCGTAGGTCACCACCCCCCAGTCTCCTTCCAATACAATCGGAAAGCAGCAATAATGCGGTCTATAATTACATCCCGGATATTGCCATTAAGTGAAACGACGGCTATTGTCCAATAAACCAAGCCAACGTCAAGTGTTGATCGTTAAACTATGTCAATATATAGCAAGTATAAACAGACGCTGTTTCTGTTATATTGCATCTATTTAAACATGCTCCCCCTTACTAATAAAACTTACGCGCCCGTTGAACTAGTGTGTAACTACACTTTTGCTAACAAAAAACAAAGTTACACACCAGATCAACGAGTGCGTATCTATACTAATATTATAAAGAAGAAATGTTTGATTTTTTGTTTGTTTCATTGAAATGAATAGACTCCGAAACTACTCTACCGATTTCAAAAATTCTTTCGTCCTTAGAACGCTACATTATCTCTGAGTGAGATAGGATTTGTTTCATCAAAATCGGTGCCGTAAAAGTCAAGTTACGTAGGCGAATCTACGTAAAACTGCTAGTGTTTTATAAGTATGGTTTCATATCGCCTATTTGGTATAGCGGTCTTGACTTAACTTCATGTGAAGGTTCGATCCCAGGTCGTTCAACATGTTTTTTTTTCAAATTTTCTAATAACTAACAAAAAACAAAGTTACAAACTAGATCAACGGGCGCATAAGTAACTACTAAGGGGGCCATGTTTTAGCTTTTCATAAGTTGGTTCACATATGCCATATCGCCTCTTTGGTCTATAAGTCTGGACTTAACTTTATGAAGTCGAAGTTCGGTCCCGGATCGTTCACAAAAAAATGTTTTTTCAATTTTCTAATAAAAACTTTGCCAGGGATTGGACATTTGCCCGGTTGGCTGTTTGCCACCTATCACATTGTGAGGTTAGTGTCTCCGGCTAATCATGAGTGTCCTGGTTACCTCTTCGGGAATACAGGCGTAACATATGTTTAAAAAATTACAGAAATTAATTTAACCTCAAAAAACACAAGTTATGCGTCAGTGTTGTGGGTTTGCGACATTCGTACAAATTTTCCCCCGTGTTGGTACGGACTCCTTTGCAGAATAGACCATCTGCGTTCCTGTGCCAAGCAGCTCGTAAAAGGCGAGCAATGGCTTACCGTCACTAGCACCGTGACATCTGAATAGGTGGTAGAGTTTCGAGGTCGAAATTAGTCAATTTTGGAGAAATTCCGTACAATTTTATTCAGTTCGTACATAAATTAAATAATCGTAAAGAAATTAGATTATCGTGTATTTCTTCGTACCCGCCAAAACTCGTTAAATGAACTTGAGTACCTAATGAAGCAACCGCTTTACTTAAGAGCCTGACATGACTTTTGACCGCCTCGTTGGTCGAGTGGCTAGCGTACACGCCTAACAATTCGATTCGATCGGTCGGAGTCGGGTTTGATTCCCGACGGGTGCAGGCATCATAAACATATTCTGGTATCTATTTAAGTATTTCTACGTATTAGTATCGTTGACTAACATCCATAACACAAGCATATAATTTGCTTACTTTTGGAGTTAGGTTCAATTTGTGTGACTTGTTCTGGGATAGTTAGTTATTTTACTTTTAATTACTAATTTTGAATAATTTGATACCGACTGTTGTCAATGTCAAACATTTAAAAACAAACCCCTCTGAGGTGTCACATGTGGGATACCCGATTGGAACGAAGTTCTTTCGTTTCGAAATAAGTAATAGATATAGGTATATTTAGAAAGATAACAATATTTAGGAGTTAATTATTAAATAAAAGAAGTGAAGGAATACCAAAAATGGTTCTAATCAATTATTAGAAAATATAATTAATTATCTTTATATTAATACGTGAAGCGAATACTTTGGACCACTTTTTACGAAAATTGCGCTGATTAGGACTATGAAATTTGCCACACTTATAGTTTATGTGAAATATTTTTTAATGATAATGTTTATAAAGTGCATTAATTCAAAAAATAAAACATTACACGACTACCATGCATTCGACACACACAAACAAATATATTGATGATAACAATAAAAGATCACAGATGGCGCACCATACAGTTTGGAAACAAAGTAGTTAGTCTTTAGAAATGAAGATGGCGTTCTTATCAACAAGACATTAAAACCTTATAATGGTTGAATTTCGACCAATGGACGACCACTAGTTAATTTGAATGTATAATATTCTTTTTAACTATTTTATTATTTTAACGAGACTTGTATATTTAGCATTAGAATTATTGTATGAAAGCAGAGTGTAATGTCTGTATGACATCGATACTTACCTAACTTCATGAGCAATATCTTCAACAACAGTCGGATCCTATACTCGGCCTGTCCCCTCTCCGAGCGCTACGCACTATAACAAAAGTGTCGTTAGGATTTTTCGTGACGCTCGCCTAGACGATCGTCGCGCGATAAGGAACTTCGTTCTAAAACTAGTAGTAGTTACGCCAAAGTAAACCAGCAGCATCTTCACGCCCTTATCCCCGAAAGAGTAGGCAGAGGCACACCCAGGGCAACCACGAGTAGCCGAAAACACTAAGTCCCACAATGTGATAGGTGGCAAGCCTATCACCAACCGGGCACATTTCAATCCCGAACAACATTTTTTTATTAGAAAATTGGAAAAACCCAATTTATTTTTTGTTGCCCGACCCGGGATTCGAACCCGAGACCTCATGCAGTCAAGTCCAGCAACTGAAACGCTAGACCATATCTTTTATGATATTGTAGCGGTTACATCGTGGCTTAAATGTATAAAATGTGAATGTGTGTAATAAATCTAGTTTAGGATTACATCTGGGTACAAGTTACACAAGTTGGATTACACCAGACACATCGTACCATTACAGCTAAGGCTAACCGCAGACTGTAGGTTTCTTGTTGTTGAAACATTAAATGTTTATTTGTAACCTCAAACACGAGGGAAAATAAGGTTCAGGGCTACAGTTGTTAACAAAGTTTGAAATATCTTTTGATTTATCTTTCTGTAATATTAGTTGAACTTGTTCCTGTGGTTCTTGTAAATCGCTGTACTCATGGTTTTACTCGCTGTTTTCTAATTTCTTATGAAATTGGAATGATAATTAGTGTTCTATGTCTATGGATAGTCCAGAGTCGTCATCTATTCGGCCGGATCCGATCGGGTTTCTATCAATCCGGCCTATTGTTTTGTCAAAAATTACTAGCAGTGGATGAATTTGTTAATCCAGTATATTGGTACCGGATCCGGTCAATACTGAATGATACTGGATTCGTTGGATTACCTACGTACGGTAAGATCATTGGTATTAGAGTGCTGTGCAAACCGGGAAAAGGTACACCATATTGCCATGGTTTTGGCCGAAGTTTGTGTTAATTATGAGTGAAATTGGATAATTTAGCTGGTAATTAGTTCAATTTAGTTTTGTGAAAGTGCATAGGTGAAATAATTTTGAAAAAATAGTGTAACGTGTATTTCTTCGTTGCCAACAAATCAATACACCAGGTAAGGAGGCCACCGCTTTACTTGAGTTAATGACTATAATAAATAAAACCAAGTGAGTAGAAAATAAATTATAACAAAAAGAATTTATTGATACGGAAGAAGTGGCAGCATGGCCTAAAGGTCTTAGCCGGTCCCCAGAAAGGGAGAATTTTTTTTTTAAAGATAAGAAGTAATGCAGGAACCGATATATGTATTTCAAGAAGTTTAGATGTAAAGGCAGAAAAACACAATCCTATTAATGTTATAAATTGTTTGTTTGTTACTCCTTCACGCAAAACTGCTGAACCGATTTGCATGATAAATTGATACACAAATAGAGCGTTACTTGGATTAACACATCCGCGGGCAATAGCTAGTTACTTTTATAAAAATAGTAGTAGTTGCACTCGATTGTGCTCATGCGTTAAATTTTTCTAGGGATCTCGTTCAATATTAAAATAAGCAGTAGCTTATTTCACTCTCCAACCTTCCATACAAAAATGTATACCAGAATACTTTGCTGCCATATCAATAAGAGACCGACACCCTTTTGCATTTAGAAGTATGGAAGTAAGGATCTATTCATATATTCATAAATTCATAAATCATTTTATAAGGAACGTGAATGAGTTATACCTATAAATAAAACTCAAACATGTTTCATTTAGGGTGATCCCCCATATTGGGATAATTTTAATCCTACGCCCTAAGGAATTATTCCTTTATTAATGTTTCTGCAAATATTTATAAACCTGAGTGGAATTTAGGCCATCGGAAGAATTTTTATAACGATATTTTTACTGTAAAATTTCTTGGATATCCTGGTTTGTTAGGGGCATACCTATACTTTTTTATGAGTTAGTAATACTTTTTTACTTATCACTGACGCTATGTTGTTAGTATATTGAAATAATCGGACATCCCGTCAGAGCTTAAGGTATCATACCCCTCATCTTGATGCGTGGCGATCTACAACTGTGTGATTCTGAAGAAATTTTTTACCCCGTATAACACCTTTGTGGAATGAGTTACCGAGGGCGGTATTCCCAAACAATTATGACTTAGAAACCTTTAAGAAAAGAGCGTTCTTATTCCTTAAAAGTCGGCAACGCATCTGTGATACTCCTGGTGTTGCGGATGTTCGTGGGTAAAGTCGATCACTTTCCATCAGGTGACCCACTTGCTCGTTTGCCTCCTCTTCTATAAAAATATACCCCCGACGGAAAACGGTGGGGTGTTATAAATTTTGACCTGTGTTTGTGTGTGTCTGACTGTCTGTGTCAACATTAGGATTTTAATGCGAAGTTTTTTTAAAGCTGACATTATGATGAAACGGTCATTGAATGTGTTTAATTTAGGATTGTATTTTTATAGAATTTATTCTTTCATAGGCACTTAATAGAATACACTTGTATTTGCACTTCAAATTAAAACAAATATCTTTACGCCCATATCCCCGAATAGGTAGGTTGAAGCACAACCAAGGCATCCACGACTAGCCGAAGACACTAAGTCCCACAATGTGATAGGTGGCAAGCCAACCGGGCCTATATCCCGGGCAACATTCTTTATTATAAATTTGGATAGATGGGATTTTTTTGTTGCTCGACCCGGGAATCGAACCCGGTAACTCAAGAAGTCAAATCCAACATCGGGATCGCTTGACCACAAAGGCAAAACGAATCACTTTTCAAATCACTCTTGTACTTTCAGTTTGTCATTTCGTTTGAAGTTGTACTTCCCTCTTAATTATCCCTGCTCCCATAACCTTAGTCTATTAAAATTATAGTCATTGAAATTAGAATTAATGTCGGAAATGGACTGAGTAAATTATCAGAGGTATATTTATTGTTACACTCTTTTGTTCTCCATTTTTGTTGGAAGTTAAGATGTGTCTTTGTCTATTACTATTTTATATTTTATTAAGATTCATATTTATCAATTTTATCACTAGTTCTGAATTCATGCTAATAATTTTCGTATTCGTACCGCAACAGTATTTTTTTAATTGCATAAAGGACAATAATATATATAGAATAAAAGTTACAATGAAATAAATATGTTTAAAATATTGCTTTCCCCACAAATATTTAAAAAAAAAGTATCTTCACGCCAATATCCCGAAGAGGTAGGCAGAGGTAAAACCAAGGCACCTATGACTAGCCGATGATACTAAGTCCCACAATGTGATAGGTGGCAAGCCTATCGTCAACCGGGCACATGTCCAATCCCGAGCAACGTTTTTTATTAGAAAATTGGAAAAAACCCAATTTTGTTTTTGTTGCCCGACCCGGTATTCGAACCCGGGACCTCATGCAGTCAAGTCCAACAACTGAACCGCTAGACCATATAGGCGAACAAATATTATATCTTTTAAAAAACAAAATACTTTTGCAAATGGAAGTCCAATCATTGAGAAGGCATCCTATTATGCGGGAAATTTAAATCCTAATCCGAAGGGATTTGAGGCGTTTGTTAATATGTTTCTCTGAATTTCTTAATCCGGGTTTGAATATGCGTCGTTGAAAGGTTTTTATGACAACAATATCCGATCTGTAAGGGCCCTTAGAGTTTACGTGAGGTCCGGTTTGTGGGGTAGGTACTTTCGAAGATTTTTACCCACTTCAAATGTTTGTATTTAGTCTCGCTAATATTGAGAACAGTTAATGTTATTAATACTTCGATTTTCCACATTTTGATCTGAGATTACTTCTTCGTAAGAGACAAGCAAAGTATATTTATTCAGTATCGACCAAACTCCTGGTGAACGAGTGCTGTATAGCTATTTGCAAGGGTACGGATTCGGCGCCTTACTTATTGCTGTTTCATCGTGAGGTCTGGCACTTGAAATTCTCTGCCTACCCCGTGAGGGACTTGGCGTTAAGATGTATATGTATGTGTGTATGTATGTATGTATGTATGTATGTATGTATGTATGTATGTATGTATGTATGTATGTATGTATGTATGTATGTATGTATGTATGTATGTATGTATGTATGTGTATGTATGTATGTTGTCGTGTTCCATTCTGATAGGTGACTTCCATCTGGAAGATGGCAGTTGTTTCTTACCATCAGAAAAGCGTGTGAGTTAATATTATATGTCCTACAAATAAACACACCGTGTGTATATATGTAAGTATCCGTATACTTGTTCGTTATCATATCCTATAAAAAACGACACCTTTTATTGATAGTTTTGAAACGTGTAACTCTTCTTCGGTATATTGGTACTTGTTGTTGTTAACTACAGAGTGTCTTCAGTTTCCATATCAAACAACTCTCTTAATATTCTTTTTCAATTTTCCAGTAAAAACAAGGTTTTCGGCATTGCATAAGTGTTTTAACGATAGGTTTGCTACACATAACATTAGAGGACTAGTACCTTCGGCTAATCATGAGTGCCTTGTTATACCTCAGTCTACCTCGTTGGGGATACGGGTGTGAAGATATTTACGTAAAGTGTTTTCTAAATTACCAATAAAAACTAATGTAACTATTATGCGATCAGTTATTAATGTACATTCTACACATATAGTAAACCAAACTATCGATGTTTACCTCTGACGAAACATGCAAACATTGTTATCATATTATGTAACAGTTATTCAAAGTATTCAAACTGTTATATTGAAGATATTTATACGTATGTGTGTGACACTCGACAATGTGTGTACCAAATGTGACAACAATTTGTGACATGTACGATGGCATCTAAAATTAATATCATCGGTTATGTATTTTATTTGAATGTGATAAAATAAAGAACATACACAGTGATCTCCTTATTAAGTAAGTATCTTCACGCCCGTATCCCCGAAAAGGTAGGCAGAGGCACAACCAGGGCACCCACGACTAGCCGAAGACACTATGTCCCACAATGTGATAGGTGGCAAGCCTACATTTCCAATCCCGACCAATATTTTTTTTATTAGAAAATTGGATAAATCCAATTTCTTTTTTGTTGGCCGACCCGGGATTCAAACCCGAGACCTCATGCAGTCAAGTCCAACACCCTGACCGCTAGACAACAGAGGCGACATCTCTCCTCAATCTCCTTATTGTAGGAGATAACCTTGGCCTATAGTCACCGTAGATAGATATAGGCACGTCGC
>NJDD01003240.1:243945-253991 GCA_002245505.1 Calephelis nemesis
ATGAATTCGTGGGTACCTTTTTCTATGTTTCTTTACCGATTACTTGGCTCTTAATGAAGATATCGAAGGGACCACCTCGGTATCATCGTGAAGCGTGAGAAAAAAGCCCGTGTTAGTCCAGGTATGTTACCTATTGCCTATACATATTATTGCCAGGTATTGCCTATTGTACATTTTTTCCTCAAATTGTTATTTCTTTTGTGTTATTTCACCTGTGTACTATAAAGAATTATTATTATTATTATGTTAAGTAGAATCTAGCCTTCTGCAAGCAGCTCTTAAGAATCAAACATAGGTTAAATGGGTCATTACCAACAAGACTACTGGTGGCAGAGTCTCGTGCTACAACTCGACTACGTAGGGATTCTCCGCCTTTATTATTTTTGCCTATGATTATAAAAAAAATTATTTCAGACATAGTCCATATCAGGGTTAGTAACGTACAAAATTAAAGAAAAAATAATTAAAACAAAAAGAAAAATATCAGTAACTAGAAAAAATAAAAGTACTAGCATTTAATTTAAATATTTGCCCTGATGACTCGACGCACCGGCTACGTGAAAATGAGTATGTACCCAATGCCGTAACATCGAGCCATCTGGTTTATCCCTAATGACTTTGAGGATGCTGTTGGTGCTCCCGCGCACCCTATTCAGCAAGGCCGCTACATCGCCCACATCGCCCAAATCTGCGGGCCAGCATATTACACCGGATTGCCATCGCTCTTCTTTCTCTTTCTATATCGTCGTCATCCTTTAATTTCTCGGTGACTACGTGACCGAGATATTTAAAGGACGATACCTTCACCAACGCCTCCCCATTTAAAAGGACAGGAGGAACACTGGACACCCTATTTTTCCTCGCTCTAAAAACTAGAAGTTCACTCTTTTTAACATTATATAAAAGGCCGTGAGACTTGGCGTAATTCTCGCATGTTAAAATTATGACAGTCATGTTCCGGTCCAGAGCGTATGATAGACGTTATTCCTGCACTTTAATAAACCAAGCACCTCGGCCACTAGGCGATAGTCCACGGTTAACTCTTACCACCAGAAGAGTCATGAGTCTATTTGCTATCTTACCACATAAAAAAGTGTCGTCAAATTTACTTAGAAGATTCGAACCTTAGTCTACAAAGCTGATAATGGAATTAAACACATTTCATAAAAACTATATTTATTAGTAATCATATTAAAAATGAGTTGCTTAAAAATCGTGGACAGAATATATTTGTTTAAAAACATTATTTCATACCATTTCGATATTATTTTGCAGACAATCCTTTTTTTAAGTTAATTTGCCCCTTTCTGGGACCGGCTAAGACCTTTAGGCTATGCTGCCACGTCTATGTATTATGTTGTTGTATTATGTATTTGTAATGTATGTATGTATTAATAAGATCTTTTTAATATTCATAATTAATTTCAGGTCATAAGTCATAAGTCAAAGTCATATCAGGATCTTGAGTAAAAGCTTTAGCCTCTTTACTCAAGCTCACTTATATACTAATTTCTTCATAAATATTTCACTTGTGCACTTAAACTTAACAAAATTGAACTTACTTCCACCTAAATTAACTAATTTTACTCATAATTTACACGAAGTTCAATAATTAGAAAAAAACATCTTCTTTCAAGATGGCGCCAAAACTCAGACAATCCTCTATAAATAAACGTGTCAGCAATAAAACAGCCCAAAATGACAATGTATTTCTAAATATTATCTATCTATTATCCAATCAAGTGAAAGTAACTGACATCGACATACCTACCTGACAACCCAGATATAAAACAGGCAACCCAACATCTTAATACGCCATAAACTTTAAGTCAGGATAAAATGTTGAAAAATTAGATAACAAAAATCATTTTTTAGGAAATAATTTTTCTAACTTTTAAAATTAATTATAAAATATGTTTCATGCTGCATATGTCGTATATTTATTATATTGTATTGCTTATGTTGACTTAAGTTGAGATCAGACCGTTAGTTGAAATTAATCAACATCTAGTATTTCTCCAAATATATTTATTTTTGTAGTCTTTGAATACATTTCTCACAACTTTCCAATACAAATCCGTTTACGTGATGTGTTGTCAGACTTAAATAAAATATATTTCTTGTTGCAGATTTCAAGATCTACATCCCAACAGGTTGTACTAAGAGATGCGACTCGAGCTTTCGCTGGCCGATACCGCTGCGAAGTCTCAGCTGACGCGCCATCCTTTCATACACAAGTCCGCTCAGCATACATTCATGTTGTGGGTAAGTCCTAGATTTTATTAAAGTGAAATTTTTATTACATCCTCTCAATTTTTTGTTCTGTGTGTTGCATGTCGCGTGACGATAACGTCAGAGCAGCCGAGGCCAATATGGCGGCGTCTATAGTTTAAAGTCATAGATCAAACTTCACTTTTCTCGTGGTTTTATAAAACCACACAATACTTTTTTTATAAATATTACATCATTTCCTGCAAGAAAAAAAAACTTTGACGCTGTCAATGAGAAAAAATTAATACTCATAGGTGTATAATTTTATGCAATTTTAAAATTATTTAATTGAGAACTAAACTTACATTCATTTGAAAATATACATATTACACTTGAACATCAATTGTTATTAATTAATTTAAGCCGTAATTAAAATCCTAATAATAAATAAATCAAATCAATCGCCTCTGTGGTCTAGTGGTCCGGGTGTTGGACTTGACTGCATGAGGTCCCGGGTTCGAATCCCGGGTCGGCCTGCAAAAAGAAAATTGGATTTTTCCAATTTTCTAATTAAAAAAAATTGGTCGGGATTGGAAATGTGCCCGGTTGGCGATAGGCTTGCCACCTATCACATTGTGGGACTTAGTGTCTTCGGCTAGTTGTGGGTGCCCTGGTTGTGCCTCTGCCTACCTCTTCGGGGGTATGGGCGTGAAGTTACTTTAATGAAATCATAATTGCAATCATAATCTTAAACGTCTTTAAACTGATATCTGAATATTCTAACCGATTGAACTGACGAAAACAGTGCATAAACTTAGTAGTTAGTACTTTTATCAAAAAGTCAACGGACAGAAGTTTTTGTAGTGGTTAAAAAAAAACATCTTCACGCCCATATCCCCGTAGGGGTAGGCGGAGGCACAACCAGGGCACCCACGACTAGCCGAAGACACTAAGTATCACAACGTGATAGGTGGCTAGCCTATCGCCAACCGGGCACATTTCCAATCGCGAGCAACATTTTTTATTAGAAAATTGGAAAATCCCAATTTTCTTGCCCGACCAGGTTAAAATAAACATCACTTATAGACCTTAAGATGGTAATGGTAGTTGGTTTACAGAAACATTCTTATCCCTATTTTTTAACTATTTTGCTTAAATGGAATGAAACTGTAAAGACTTTAATTTAATTAGAAATTTAATTAGAAAGATACAAACAGCACCTTGTGTATCTATACAATATATTAAGTAAAATTGGAGTCTATGGTTTTCAATTAAGTCTTTGAAATTAACAGTATATTTTATACTGTTAAATGACAGTACAAACATTGAAATTGTTCTTTATCTGATTATGTTTCTGACAAACAGAATAGTCCTGACTAATTTTCATCTGTCTTTAAAACAGCTAAACTGAATTCAATAGAACTGTCACAGAAATTAGAAGCTAATATCCTTAGGTAAAACACATACGTACTACTTTTAATTACAAAATTCCTGCGGGATCTCTTAACTCCAACGCGAAATTCTAGGAACCGCTTATAATAAAACCAGGAATATTAAGAAGTAAATGTTTAGTATCACACTAATATTATAAATGTGAAAATTTGTTTGTTTGGATGTTTGACCGTAAACCACGTAGAAACTACTCAACGGATTTTGATGAAATTTGGTATACAGACAGGGTATGGGCTGACTTGGCCGATATAATACGTTTTATCCTGATTAAATGCTCCCTTGGGATAAAAAGGGAGAAGGGCTTAAAATATGGAATGCAATTGGCGTGATATAACCAAATTCTACGTGGGCAAAGCCGCGAGCGGAAAGCCAGTTTTTAATAAAGATATAAACGCGACCAATAACAAGCACGGTAATATTTTAGGAACTCGAATTACGGGGCCCAATTTAGGTAGCGTAATTATTTTAGTCTGTCGCTCGCCTTAATAGGGATTTCGCGTTACAGATTTTTAGCGCAAGGATTTTTGGTATAAGTAATCTGATTCCATAGATTATACTTTTTATGGAACATTTGCTAACCCCGCAAACATCGTAACCCTTGACTTTAAGAGTATGTATGATTTAGAGCATTGTTTTTCACTATTATTGTTGCAATGTTTCCGGTTTTTCTCTTCATAAACCTTCTCCTCACAAGAAGTAACACAACAAAAAAGAATAAGCAAAATCTGTTCACCCGTTTAGGCGTGTTGAGATGACCATGCGAAATGGGGATTCATTTTTAGGGTTCCGTAGCCAAAGGCCAAAACAGAAACCCTAAATTTTACACAGTTATTGCAATATTATTGCTATTTCTGATACAAAAAACTGTTTTTGAAAATAGTTATAATTAAACTCCAAGCGAGAATAATATTTTTCTGAGGTTTTTATATAAAAATAGTTACAAAAAATGACTGATTTTCAAAGCGCGACGAAATACGTTTGGGAACCTCTGAACTAGATCGTAATATAAGAAAAAGAGCAAAAAGCTTTTCAGAAAATTCTTAGTCATGCTTTCTCTGGCATTCTCAACTCTCGCTTCCATACAGTACAGAATTATGAATGAAATGTCTCCTGAACAGTTGTAAGAGTTTTAGTAGAATAAAATTGGTTGTCTTGGTAGTGTTTTTAGTAGGAATGGTAGATTTTCTGTGGATGTAGAAAGAACAGTGTATGAAAGTGAGAATATGTCAGCTACTTCAAGTTGACCCTTTGATCTAACTTAAAGCATACTTTTCTTCGAACGATTACGCGCGGCTATGGCTCGCTTCGTGTTGCTACCTCCCCGCTTCTTAGCAACCGCCTCGAACTCGCGCTACCACCACACCGTGGCGCAATGCTCACACTGCGTTTAGATGCACGGATTATTGTCATTTTGTGAGTTTTTATGTATAAGGTTAGGTATTTATTTTTAAAGTTACTTACAAATATTCAGGTTTCTACCTGTTTATTAAGATCGAGTAAAAACTGCTTGAAAGTTACGATTGTTGCATGGGAGCCATCCTTTAATATTTACTTTATTGTTATTTGATTTATTTTGAAACAAAAAATATTCTGTGAAAATTTGAAGCTTCTACCTGTTACCGTTTTTAACATCGAGCAAAAAGTACAAAAAAAACACATTTATTGTATGGGAACCCCTCTTAATATTATTTTTGATTTTTAGTATTCGTTGTTATAGCGGCAACAGAAATACATCATATTTTGTGAAAATTTCAGCTTTCTAGTTATAACAGTTTATGAGATACAGCCTGGAGACAGATAGACAGCGGAGGGTTAGTAATAGGGTCTGTTGGGTACAAACAGACGGAACCCTACAGTGGGACGGAACCCTAAAAATCACATCATACAAAAATAAGAAACTCACGAAACCCTTTTTTATTGAAATCATAGATGATTCAAATAGACAAAGATGTTCACACAATTGTCATACAGATTCGGGTGCTATTTGCAAATCGTTTTTTATTGATCTCATACAATTCGGTACCTCGATTGCTAACATAACAAAGGACACGTTATGAAAAGGTATAGAGTTTGTTGTACATTGAACGCTGCTGAAATTATTGAAGCGGAAACGTAAGCGAGCGTTCGTTGAATCGTAAATAACTCTATTTTATCGTACTTTGGTAGGCGCTTCAAGCGTCAGGCAAGTTACAATCGGTAGAGCATAAAGTTCTAGAATATCCTTTAACATTTCAAAGATTTAAGTTTGGAATGTTTTTTTGAAATATGATTTGTTTACAAAGTATGTTCACTTTTTAACTGAAAGCATTATTGTCGGCTTTGAAATGACAATTATTGTTTGCAAATTTAGGTCATTTGGTAAAATATCTATCCTACGTAGATTTACCCGAAAGAAAAGTAAACTACATTATTACTATAAATCAATTTAATCAGTAGAGTAAAATTGTAGTTTGAAGAAAGAGAAAAACAATTTTCTTAAAATTATGGTAAATTTTTGCCAGACCTAAACTTAAAGCATAGGAAAGGTTACAATAGTAATATTATATGTTATAGAGAAGCAACAATGCAAATTCCCATCGAGCAAGAAATACCTACGTTTCGCCTGAAAAAAGTAAAAATGATAATAGTCCTTTGTGAAGTTTTACAAAACTAAGTATCTTTTGACAAGCTTAATCTTTAAAATCATGGGTACAATCTCTAATATTAAAATACGGCGATAAAAAACACTGACTTTGCGACTACAGTGTGCCTAGTGTGAGTTTTTGAAATGATTTACTTTACCATCGCGTTTAGTTTGACGACCTTGATGTATGGAGTTATTGTCAGCGCCTCTAGCGGACAGTCGAAGCAACTAAATCATTCCATACATTTGGATCATCCACACGCAGACGCGGTAGTAAAGTAAATTCGTGCGAAACTCGTACTCAGCACACAGGTCAAATGTTGCTGCAATCCGAAACATATGTACCTACTATTCCTTTGGAATTGTCAAAATGTTATTTTTTTCATGTTCCTTGTTTGAATGATGTGTGTATTTTTTAAAGAAGAGGATTTAAGAGAGTGAAGAAGGGCAAGTGGTTTAAAAACATATATTCACGCCAGTATTCCCCAAATAGTTAGGCAGAAGTACCCACGATTAGCCGAAGACGCTAAGTCCCACAAAGTGATAGGTGATAAACCTGTAGCCAACCAGGTCCAAATCCAATCATTAGCAACGATCTTTTAATAGAAAATTAAATAAAAAACACACTTCAATGTAGATGCCCGTCCCGAGGATCATACCCGAGACCGAACGACCGACGAATCTAACACCGGACCGCTAGAATACAGAGGCAAACAAAGTTTTTTTTTTAAAGTTTTACACAAAACCTAGTTACAAATAAGTAAAATAGGTACCAATTTATCAAGCTATGCCCGAGGTTTAAACTTACCGGAAATTGCATTGACTGTTGAATTCCAAGAATAAACTACTTATTATTTCAGTTCCGCCTCGAACAAGTTGAATGTAGGCAAGCGTCAGCACCGGAAACAGGCCCTTAACTCGTTTCCGGCGGAGGTGTTGCGGATACCACGTAATCGGACTTGGCGGATTGTTACTGTTTATCGCGTGCATATCTATACTCTTTAATCAAAAATCTATATCTATATATTAATACGTGATGGCAAAACTTTTGACCCCTTTTCACGAAAATTGCGCGGACGCAGGAGCATAAAATTTGGCACACTTATAGTTTATGTGTAGGAGAAGGTCAGAACGATAATATTTTACAATAATAATGCTTATAAAGTACATTAAATCAATAAATAAAACATTACGCACACTACCATGCATTTTACACACACCTAACTACATCGAACAACCGCGAGGCTCGGGTTCGATTCCCGACGGGGGCAGGCATTTGTGTGATGAACATTTAGATGTCTGCATTTCCGGGTCTGGGTGTTTATTAAATTTATTCTGGTATCTATTTAAGTATTTCTATGTATTAGTATCGTTGACTGACACCCATAACACAAGCATAATATAATTTGCTTACTTTGGGGTCAGATTCAATTTGTGTGAGTTGTCCTGGGATATTTATTTAGTTATTTATTTATTCAAATAAATATATTGATGATAACGATAAAAGATCACAGACGGCGCACTAAAAAGTTTGGAAACAAAGAAGTTGCTCTTGAGAAATGAAGATGGCGTTCGCGTTCTTATCAATAAGATATTAAAATTTATTATAGTCGAATTTTGAGGAACGGGCGACCACTAATATAATTAATTAGACGACCTTGCGAATCTCTGGACATTGGTAACTACTGTCAGTCTGTATAGGAAAAATTATGTTGTTGTTTTTCCCATTGTTCACACACACACACACATACAAATATATTGATTATAACGATCAAATATCACAGATGGTGCACAAACTTTATTAATTTACTTTGGAAACAAAGCAGTTTGTCTGGATAATTGAAGATGGCGTTCTTATCAAAAAGATTTAAAAAATATTATGGTCTCCTACTAGTAATTTTAAATTCATAAATTGTGGAAAGTGTAAGTGACGTTTATGAATTGTAATTCATGAATTTTAAATAAATATTAATATATTATGACACTCTGTAATTATATAATAGGTAAGGCGTAGGTATCAAACCGGGTGAGTCGCTGCGAAACTCTGCCACCTATTCAGATGTCATGGTGTTAGTGACGGTAAGCCTATGTTCGATTTTTACGAGCTGCCTGGCATTAAGGCAGATGGTCTATTCTACGAAGGAGCCCGGACCAACACTTGTTCAAAGTACCCTGTACTTGTAAACTTCTTATCAAATACGAAACGTTTCCAAATCGAACGCTTTTGCATTATTTCAAATCGATCTCTCGTGATCCATTTCCATGTCATATTAAATACTCGATATGAAAATAAGTCCTCTGGAGGTCGTTCATTGTATTTTGATTACCCAGAACGTAATATGGAAATAATGGATGTGGAAAATCAGTTCATTTTTATGTGACTTTACATGAAAGGGAGGGGAAAAGGCATTTTTAATATTCCTACTCAGGTTCGGAAAAATTAAATTTGGAATAACATTTTTATGGTATACCCAATCACAACGCGCAGTTCATTATCTTCGTACCAAGCTACGCCTTTTCAAAGCCAGCTTAGGAGTTTGTATGTCTTCAATAGGCATTACGCATTTTTAATATACAAAAATACGTATTTGGAAAAACGACAACGAATAATATGAATGAATGAATATTTTCCATTTTTTCCAATTTGTCTTTTGCCTATTCTAGATACCATTAACAAATATTCCACACTTCGTTTCATCCTACTTTTGTTTTAACAGAATTTATACATTTATATAATTTGAGATCTATAACGCTTGAATGTTTGAAATCTGATATGACCGAGACAGTTCCTAGATACAAAAATTTTTTTTTTATTTAATTTTCTTTTATTACTACCCGACCAGTGATTTTTGAGTTGTATTCAAAAATGTATACATTACTAATTAAAACTCAAAAAATACTATTAGGATATTGATAAAATGTATGTGGGACCATTTCGGGAAGTTTTTTTTTATGATATTGGAAGGCAAACAAGCAGACGGATTTCCTGATGGTAAGAAATTCCCGCCACCTAAAGACACCAAAGGTGGTAATGGTGCGTTGCCAACCTGAGGCCGGGATGTTAGGCCTTGAGCAAAAGTAAGTTTACCGGCTACCTAACCCTGCGAACCGGAACACGTCATGACGTTATGGCGGCAGGAATAGGTAAGGCAGTGGTACCAATCCGAGTGAGTCGCTGCGAAACTCTACCACCTAGTCAGATGTCACGGTGTTAGTGACGGTAAGCCTTTGTTCGCCTTTTACGAACTGCTTGGCACAGGAAGGCAGATGACCTAATAAACTATAATATAATGGCAGAAATAGTTGGGGGAGGATTTCGCAATTTTACTGCACTTGATAATGTAACTTTGATATCTGAAAAAAACCAGCACTTAGTTTATAGTCTAGCGTTCCGCTGTTCAACGCGACTTCGATATGTCCCGAGTTTGATTCTCGGGTCAGCAACAATCAAAAAATGTGTTTATTAATTTTCTAATCGATATATATAAGAGAAAGTGGTGTTAGTTACACTATTTATAACTTAAGAACGGCTACACCGATTAGGCTGAAAATTGGTAGGGAGGTAACTTAAAACTGGGAGAAGGACATAGGATACTTTTATCTTGTTCAATTATGAGGAAACTGGGAAAAACATTTTAATTTTTCCATACAAACTGCGTTTGTATGGGAAACTACAAACGAAGTTCGCGGGAACAGCTAGTAATATACTTAGTCTGGCCATAAATACTGTTACACTTAAAAATAAAAAAATATTACATTT
>NJDD01003240.1:254074-283871 GCA_002245505.1 Calephelis nemesis
GTATATAAAAGAAAGTGGTGTTAGTTACACTATTTATAACTCAAGAACGGCTAAACCGATTAGGCTGAAAATTGGTAGGGAGGTAGATTAGAACCGGGAGAAGGATATAAAATAATTTTAATCCTTTTCGATTTTGAGGAAACTGAAAAAAATAACATTTTAATTTTTCCCATACAAACTGAACAGGCGGAACGAAGTTCGCGGGGAACAGCTAGTTTTCTAATAAAAAAACATTTTCCGGGATTAGATAATATGTGACCGGTTAGCGATTAGCTTGTAGCTTATCATTTTGGGGAACTTAGTGTCTTCGGCTAGTCGTATGTGCCTTGGTTTTACCTCTGCCTACGAATTTAGAGATACGGTCGTGAAGATACTTACGAACACTTTCAAGATATTTTTAATACTAGATTTAATTAAATACTAGATTTTTATGGTTTTCCGAAACAAAGCATTCCAAGTTTTATTATTATTGGTCTTTATGAATTTATTAGGTATTGAAATGGAATTGAAAAGTTTTAGTTAACAATAATGAAGCCAATTATATTTGATATTTTCCATCGTCGGCGCTTGGTAAAACTTCCGAATATTCATATTTTTAAATGAAGAAACACTTGTACTGTTGTACGTATCACTTATACTTTATTATTTTATAAATAGCCTACTAAATGGAGTAATTTAAGTTCTAGCCCTGATGATGATGTCAAAAACGAAACCGGTAGGGCAATTAGATTTGTTGTTAAACGTATTACAATTAAAGTAAAATTTCAATTTATTATTGTTGATTCCAGACATATAATTGGTTATCAACTCTTATACTTTTGCGAACAATAAAATTCGAATGCTGACTAATTTAACCTAAAAATTATCTTATTACCCGATCCGGGAATTAAACCAAGGACCTAAAAGAAGCCTGCGCCAGACCACTAGACCACTGAGGCGTTTGCCTTCAGAAATCAGAAAACGATAAGGCTTGCAAAAATTTGTTGGTACAAGTAGAAGTAAAAGTAGAAGTGAAAGGTAGCGGCAAAAGAGTGACATTAGTTTATTTTTTATCTGAATAGGTTTCCGAAATAGAGATAAATAACATAAACCACTTTACTATAAAAAATTGTACACTCATTAAACACATATTTTTACTAAGCTAAAAGCTGAATGTTTTTTTTTTAATTTATTTTAAACCAATAATATGCTGTCTCATTATCCACGTGTAGCATGTATTGGTTGGATGTCTATTTTAGACGGCGTTTAGTCAATCAGGTATCTGAATGTTTCTTCTAGTAACTAGTTAAAATAAAAATGAACAAATACCTTCTAAATATGCAAATGAAATAATAATATTGAAATTTATTGCGTTTAAATTTTAATAAGGAACTCTTAAAAACATAAGTTTTCAAAGTATTGATCACGGTAAGTCAAGAAAATAAAATAAAAGTATAATTCAAAATTTAATTCATTAAATCACAAAAAAACCAATAACCAATTTATAAAAACCAATAAAAACCAGAATAGAAGTCTCAAAGCTTTTCCTGCGAAAGCAATATTAAATTCAATATTTTTCAATGACCGCAAAACGTTTGAGGATATCTTCGAAGTAATCTCACGTTTCACTTCTAAATCACAAAGGCGACCTCCCAACTGGACCTAATTTGAATATAATACTCGCTCCAGGAGCAGAGGTCCGCTTAAATCTGGTCAAGGCGACATCTGACTACATAACTCTGATAAATGAGCCGGGTTGGATTGTGTTAATGATATATTTGCATAAATTTCAACCACGATAGAAATTTATGCGATCGTAATTTTGGTTATAGGATAAACGGTTTCAACTATTTTAATTAAAACCGTCAGTGGACATAGGCATTCATAAAATTTGGTGATTTTAAAGTTACTACTGGTATGTAATGAAATTGGTTATATGTTATTTTAACCTTTGATTTTGACATATTACACACATAATTACAGCCAGTATAAATTCAAAAATCGGCTCTGTGGTCTAGCAGTCCGTAGACGGACTTCTTGAGGTCCCGGGTTCGAACCCCGAGTCGGGCATTAAAAAACTTAGGAAACGTATATTTTAAATTTTCCATTTTTTATTTCTATTTATTTTCAATACAAGTAACGTTGCCCGGGATGTGCCCGGTTGGCGATAGGCTTGCCACCTACCATATTGCGGGACTTAGTGTCTTTGGCAAGCCATGGGTGCTCTGGTTGTGCCTCTGCCTAGCTCTTCGGATTTTTAAAAACATTGTGGGATGTGGTATCTGTGGCTAGTCGTTTGTGTTTTGGTTGTGCCTCTGCCTACCTTTTCGTTTTTTTTTTAATTCAGAAACGTGCTTATACATACACATATCAACATTAACATATTAAAGCTTCTGAATATAAAACATATTTAAATTTACTGTATAAAATAGGAAACAACCATGACCAAAGGATAAAGCTCGTCAAACAATAAAGATAATTCCCCACCTAACTAACCTTTCTAAATGGACGCCACAAAAACCAGGCGCAATAAACTTAATAAACCTGACACGTATTATCTAATTAAGGTGTGGTGCAAAAAGAAAACGTTGGACACGGATCGTTTTCACTAATTAGAAGATACGTTCTCGGGATAGAAAAAACTTAAATGGATTTATATGCTATCTCGGTCTAACGTGTAGCAAATGAAACGTTAAGAAGATTACTCACTCGAGAATTTGCTGATTTAATTATCTGGTACAGATTGTGATTGAAATCTATGTTATTACAGAATGGTCCAAAAAAGAGGCCGAATTCAAGACGGACTCGCTCATAAAGGGTTCCGTAACAGCAATTATAATAGAAAAGTTCTTTCAGTTAGTTTAATTTTTTTACTACTGTAGTCTTAGTCACTTTTGCGTTTGCACGGTTTATAAAACGTATCAAAGACTTTATATGAAAAGTTTTTCCATACGGTTGCTCGATACTGAGCACATAGCGCCATCTCTTGACAGTGAAGCATAACTATTTTAAGTGTTAGGTAACTGTAGCGGTGGAAGTTCACATTGTAATGTAAATTACATAATTATTTTTTTTTTGGTTTTACCGTTCTGTTATATTAGATGCTACAGGGGACACACATTTTCCCATTTTGGAGGTGTCTATCGCTTAAACTATTCAATTTAGAAAAAAACCTCAACATCATTTTTAAAGTACTATCCTTAGATAAACACTTATAGACTTGATAAACAACAATTTATGAATTTTAGTATTAAGTACGGGGAATCCCTAAAATTTATTGTTATTTTTCTATTTTGAAGCAAAAATCTTATAGCGGTTTACAGGATACATCTATTTACCAAGTTTCAACAAAATAGCTCATATAGTTTAGGGGAAAAATGTTGTGACATACGGACAATCAGACAGACAGATATTACGAATCTATAATGGTATCGTTTTGCTCTTCATCTACGGAACTCTAGAAAGGAACTGTTATCTAGTTTTGCTTGCACTTGGCTACACATCCAATTGGATAAAATTAAAATTTATTTCAGAAAATTAAAATATCAGTTCATTTTCTTTAAAAATAACACTATTTTGCTATTTACAATTATTAATAACACCATTTTGGATCTACGTTTCATCTGAACACTTTTAGATTCTTAACAATAATAAGACTACCTGTATGCTGAAATGAAAAAAATAATAAGTTTTAAATCAGGTACAAACAAATTATTTATTTGGACAACATCTATACGTACCATAAAACTATCCACATACCCTACACAGTTTATCAAAGTAGATTTTTTATTTATAACACACTTTTATTATTGAAGTCTTGTAACTTAATGATAAAACGCCTCTGTAGCCTATCGGTTCAGTGTTGGACTTAACTTGAGGTCTCGGGTTCAATTGTCGGATCGAGCAACAAAAATAAAATGTGTTTATTTAATTTTCTATTAAAAAACTGGCACTGGCTTGAATAAGTCCCCGGTTGGCGATAGGTTTGCTATCTATCTCAGTTTACACATATCGGCTAATCGTGGGTTGTATAAGTAAAATTCTTAGAAATGAAAATACTTTTTTCTATATTGTGTTTGTAAAGTAACGGGTTAAATATTTTCTTATTATTTTATTTACTCTAGAACCTTGGAGCTTCAGTGAGAGATGGCCCGAAAGAGATACACCATTGTAGTGTGCACTTATTTAAGTATGACAATGATAGAGTTCAATATTGCAAATGTTGATTGCAAAAATTGAATTCATTCGTTCAAATCGCCTCTGTGGTCTAGAGGTCCAGGTGTTGGACTTGACTGTATGAGGTCCCGGGTTCGAATCGTGGGTCGGACAACAGAAAGAAAATTTGTTTTTTACATCCTATTAATATTATAAATGCGAAAGTTTGTATGTATGGATGTATGGATGTTTGGTACTCTTTCACGCAAAAACTACAAAACCGATTACGATGAAATTTGGTATGTAGGTAGCTGAAGACCCAGAATAACATATAGGCTACTTTTTATCCCGGAGTTCCCGCGGGATTGGGACTTACGCGGGTGAAACCGCGGGGCGCAGCTAGTTTTTCTAATAAAAAAGAACGTAGTTCGGGATTGGATATGTGCCAAGTTGGCGATAGGCTTACCACCTAACACATTGTGGGACTTAATGTCTTCGTAGTGGATACCCTGGTTGTACCTCTGCCTACCTCTTCCGGGATTTGGGCGTGCAGTCACTTTCTTCATTCGTTCATTCTCAATATAAATTTGCAGTAAAAATAAACTTGTAGTGTAACAACTCCTTAATGTAGCTACATCTGTTTCATCTCGTCTAACGACAGGAGATTGTAATTAAATTGAGTTTGTGGCAGAATCCACTTCTTTATTAGACCATTGTGTACAGTGGATAGACAAAGGCGTATTCAACGTCTTAATAACCTAAGTAATTTCCTCCAGTAATAGTGCGTTTGCCCGTAATACCGCTGAGAATTTAAACTCTCATTTGAGATTATTGAAGATTTTCAACAAGATAAACTTGTTGCGAATTTAGAGAATTATTTTGACAGAATATAATTTAAGTTACTATTTCTGGACAGGCTTCAGTTTCTCTTTCGAAACTTGATTCAAAATTTCTTAACAATGTAAAATTAAGGCTTGATAAATATGCAATTTGGGAGAAACACCTTATTCTTGTTAGAGAGTTTGTTTAGTAAGAAGAGTTAGAGAATTATAGTAAAATAAACCTTTATTTTAGCAATCCCATGAAGCTTGTACTGTAACTGTGTTCAATTAAATCTTTTTAATCTGTGATTATTTATTTGGCCAAAGTCACTCTTTTTTAATAAACAAGAAAAAGACGGGTTGCATTCCGGGAGTGCCGGCAGAAGTGAAAATATTAAAATATAAACTTTGTGCATTTTTGATATTTTGGAATGGTTAGGGAATAATTTTGCACGAATTGTTGTAATTGTCAGTATGAAAGTACTATCATTTATGTGGTATAATACAATATTCATTTATTGCGCTATCGTACACAAACATGACAACACGAACATTCGCGCAAGCACCCGTCGCCGTCTGACGCTGACGCTGACGCTTGCGTAGCTGAGCACATATCCAATACTAGGCAACGATGTTTGAATTAGAAAATTTAAAAAAAAATCCTTTTGTTTTTCCGGACCTTATGAAATCAACTCCGATATTGGGTTGGACCTCAGATACAAGTAAAAATTAAAATTTGACAATAAGATTTAAAACACCCTGTTATTTTAGCCTTAACTACCAAATTAAAATTTAGCTGGTCCTTTAAGAGTAAATAAATATTTTTTTTTAATAATAAATATTTTTGGACAAGTCACACAAATCGAATCTAACCCCAAAGTAAACAAATTATATTATGCTTGTGTTATGGGTGTTAGTCAACGATACTATTAGATATGAATACTTAAATAGATACCAGAATAAATTTAATAAACACCCAGGCCCGGAAATGCAGACATCTAAATGTTCATCACACAAATGCCTGCCCCCGTCGGGATTCGAACCCGAGCCTCACGGTTGGTCGATGTAGTTAGGCGTGTACGCTAGCCACTCGACCAACGAGGCGGTCAAAGAGCATCCATATACAGGCAGCTTTTTCACTGGTGGTAGAGTGCTGTGCAGCAACTTGCCCAGGAAGCAATCACTCGCCTTACCTATTCCTGCCGCCATAATGACAATGCCATGTTCCGGTCCGGCGGGTAGGGTACCGAATAGATTTGAAACTGGCCCAACACCCCGGCCACAGGACAGCGACGCACCTGCAACATCCATGGTGTCTTTAGGCTAATATTCGGGTTGAGCCGCGTGCTTCTTTGTGCTGTCTTTTGCCATGAGAATTTTTTTATATACGAGTACATATATTGAAGGCAAACAAGCAGACGGATTTTCTGATAGTAATTCCCGCCGCCTAGAGACACCAATGGTGGTAACGGGGCGTTGTCAACCTGAGGCCGGGGTGTTAGACCTGAAGCAAAGTAAGTTTACCGGCTACCTTACCCTCCGAACCGGAACACGTCATGACGTTATGGCGGCAGGAATAGGTAAGGCGGTGGTACCAATCCGGGCGAGTCGCTGCGAAACTCTACCACCTAGTCAGATAGCACATTGTTAGTGACGGTAAGCCTAAGCTCCCCTTTTGTGAGCTGCTTGGCACAGAAAGGCAGATGGTCTATTCTGCAAAGAAGCCCGGAGCAACACGCAAATACTGAATAGTTGCAAATACTGAAACACACCGAAATATCAATATACTCTAAAGTTGTAATCTAAAGTAAATAGTTTCATCTTCAAATTAAACTCGGTGAGTCGAAATGCTCCAATTAGTGTTTAGGTGAGTCGGTTGCTCCGAAATGAGTATCTTCTCTCAGACACCTGCTTATTTATGTATACTATGGCACTATATTTTGGCACTTCTCGTTGCATTGCTTGTATTTTGTGTTGATTTTAATCACAAAGGCTGAGGAATATTTAAGTACTAGCTAATAAACGCGGCTTCGCTTGGATAAATTGAGATGTAATCTTATTTTTCAAATAAGGTCAAACTGCACACGGTGTGTAAATTTGATTGAAATCGGTTAAGTAGTTTAGGAGTCCATCGTGGACAAACAACGTGACTCGTTATTTATATACATGTTCCATTCTAACTTTTATAGTAACATAAAACATGTTCTTAGGTACGTTTAATTTGTCTTTCACATGACATTGTTCGAAACAAGATACGAAAGTTTTTGAGTTATACGAGGCTAAACTGCAGGACTTCGAACTTATTGTCAAAACGGCATGCTCTTTCGACAGATTTGTTTTCCCCGTGTTGGTCCGGGCTCCTTTGTAGAATAGACCATCTGCCTTCCTTGCCAGGCAGCTCGTAAAAGGCGAGCAAAGGCTCACCGTCACTAACATCGTGAATTCTGATTAGGTGGTAGAGTTTAGCAGCGACTCGCCCGGATTGGTACCACCGCCTTACCTATTCCTGCCGCCATAACGTTATGACGTGTTCCGGTTCGGAGGGTAAGGTAGCCGGTAAACTTAGTTTTGCTCGAGGCCTAACATCCTGACCTAAGGTTGCTAACGCACCATTACCATCTTTGGTGTCTTTAGGCGGCGTGAATTTCTTACCATCAGGAAATCCATCTGCTTGTTTGCCTTCCTATAATATAAAAAAAGAAAGATATTGTTCTACTACTCAAATAAGAAGATACAATTTTACTTTAAGACGTCAACTATATTACAACCATAAATTTAAGAATAACGCCTACATGTTAAAAATACTAAACTGTTATAAGCTATTTGACCGCCTCGTTGGTCGAGTGTCTAGCATACACGGCTTACTACACCTTCAATTCTAGATGAGGGCACGCATTTGTATAATGAACATTTGAATGCCTGCATTTTTGGGTCTGGATGTTTACAAAATTAATTCTGCTACATATTTAAGCATTTCTATGTATTAGTATCGTTGACTAGCATCCATTGCATAAGCATATAATTCTCTTACTTTGAGGTTAAATTTAATTTCTATGTCACTCAAATTCTAGGTAATATTTATTTACATACATGTATATATGTAATCAGTATTGAATTTAAAGCAAATATTTAAATCCCCACGAACTTTTAATCCGACGATAGTTCGCGCTTTTATTACGTACGCATACTCGTTGATAGTGTAATCAATGGATAAAATTGGTGGAATATACAAGCTTTATTTGGTGGTTTAAATGAATTTAAATTCAATCATTAAAAGTGTAGGAAATCTATGAACTGTTTATTAGTTTTGGACAATTATTGTCATTTGCTTAGAAATCAGGCAGCAATTGTACAATACACTTCATCACCAATACGAATAAAATCTATAGCTTTCTTATTAATAAAATAAAAACCGGCCAAGTGGGAGTCGGACTCGTACCGAGGATTCCGTTTTAAACATTTAGGTATGCAAATGGACCAAAATTAACAGTTTTCGAAAGTTTTCAGTTATATGTGCTATGACATGTTACTTAATGCTAAATCCAAGATTCTGAGTCCACGTAAAGTATTCTGTAGGTATTCTGTTACGGTTTTCGAAAATTTGTTACATGAATGGCTATATCTTTTAATAACGTTGGCATGGAAGCTTGATTTTTTATATCTTTGATATCTCAAAGCGTTTTTGAGCAAAAGGTCTTGACAGAAGGACGGGCGAACAACAAAGTGATTTTATATGGGTCTATATTTATCCTAACGAAATACAGAACACTAAAAATACACTAAACTAGCAGCAAGTCCCGGGCTTTGCACGGGTGGACAAAATTTTACGTTACCCTATTAATTTTAAATGCGAAAGTTTGTATGTCATTCCTTCAGGAAAAAACTGCTAAACTGATTTTAATTAAATTTGACAAACACATAAAGGGTAACTTGGACTAACACAAAGGATATTTTTTATCCCGAAACAACGTTCCTGTGTGACCACAGGAATAAGACCATAAAGCCTAATAAAGTGTGTTGTTGGTGCTAATAAAACAGTTTAGTGGTGTGTATTGTGTGGAGCTGGATATATTTGGGAGATTTAGCTTCCGCTTAGTCCAATTCATTCATAGCGCACTATTTTGCCTGTTTTGTCACGCCATAATACGTACACATTTTTTGCGGGAAATTGCAAATTAAGTTGTTTTATTTGGGTTTAAGTATGGATTTCCTCAAAGTAACGCCTTCTTCTATCATTTTTTTAGTAGCTTAAACGTTGCCATACTTTACGTTTATCAATAAAACGTTAGCCTTCTAGAGTCTCGTTTGTGAGAGCCCTAAATAAATATGTTGTAATCAAGCAAAATAGTTTTTACGTCCAAATTAAGCTGCACACAGACTCAGCGTCTGCAGTGGAAATGCTCCAATTAGTGTTTCACTGGCTCAGTGTTGTTGCGACATGTGAGATTGCCTTCTGAGACACCTGCTTCGATGTTTGCTGAATAGTACTTTGTGATTCCTGATTGCATTGTTTGGATTCTGTGTTGGTTTTAATTATAACTTTGGAGATATTTGATTATTTTGCATCTTTATGCTTGAATCCCAGAATAGGTTAGCGAAGGTACGACTTGTATTTGCAGAAAATACTTACGGCTGGGTTCAGAAATGTTAATTATTTTTTTAATCAGTGACTAAGCATCTTCATCGCCATATCCCCGAAAGGGTAGGCAGAGACATAACCAGGGCACCCACGACTAGCTATAAAACTCGACATTTTATAGTAACATGTCCGATTAAACGTAATTAACGTCTGAGAGTACGGCCGTTAGACGCATAATGTAATAACTGACAATCCTATCGTCACTTATTAAGTAAATCTCGGATAGCGATGTTTTTAGTTAGGAAATTGAAAATCATTTTTTCAAAACGGTAAAATTTCAAATGCAAATTCCACCATTATTAAGTTTGATTATACCAAGCTTCATATCCGTCACTAGCAACATTTTCGTAAAAGGGTTACAAAGTTTTCTCCTTCCGACTTGGGTATAGACCACCTCTTTAATTGAAATTAAAAATTCAACCAAACATGATTCAATTCTCGTGGTTTATTAATAAATTTGAAACATAATTATAGGTTGCTACCGCAGCATCCATATTGAATGATTAACTGGATATCAAATTGAATCGTTTACAAAACTATTTTCAAAATTACTAGCTATTAGTTATTGACCGGATAATAACGTACTCAATTAATAATTTTCCCGAATGCCGAACAAGAATTCCGCTTATTCAATTTTCTATCAATATCATTTACTAGAAGTGGGAATATGGACTTCTCTCCTTGTTGGTCTGGTCCCTATGTAGAATAAACCATATCTGCTTGGGAGCTCGTAACGAGCGAGTATAGGTGAAATGGCTTATTACCAACAAGAAAACCATATGGTACCTTGCTAGGCTTGCTACCTTGCTAGGGCTAGGGGATCTAATGCCTTACACATTCCTGCCGCCGTAATGACAGTGTATTATTATAGTCCTTAGACTATGATTACCACAAGACTCGCCTCGATCGCCTCGTTGGTCGAGTGGCTAGCGTACACGCCTAACTACATCGATCAACCGTGAGGCTCGGATTCGATTCCCGACGGGGGCAGGCATGTGTGATGAACATTTAGATGTCTGCATCTCTGGGTCTGGGTGTTTATTAAATTTATTCTGGTATCTATTTAAGTATTTCTATGCATAGTATCGTTGACTAACACCCATAACACAAGCATATAACTTGCTTACTTTGGGGTTAGATTTAATTTGTGTGACTTGTCCAGGGGGTCCAGGGGGTATCAGCCAAGTTGAAATGGACCCTTAAACTTGAGGTTCTGTATTATAAAATGTCCAGGGTTTGCCACTTTCCGATAACATCGTCTCGTCTCACTATAAACTTTTATCCCCACAGGATAATGATATGTCATAGGATAATGACGGACCTACAACATTTAAGATGCTTATAGGTCATGTCTGTCTTATCCCATCAAAAAATTTCGTATTTTTTTATAAGATTTTTATTGTTTTACTATTTTTTATGGTATTGGAAGGCAAACTAGTGGTAATGGTGCATTGCCAACCTTAAATTGGGATGTTAGGCCACGAGCAAAAGTAAGTTTACCGGGTACTTCACCCTCCAAACCGGAATACACCGACGGCAACCACTGAGGTTATGTGGGCAGGAATAGGTAAGGTGGGTACCACCAAACCGGGCAAGTCGCTGCAAATCTCTACCACCTAGTCAGATGTCACGAAGTTAGCGACGGTAAGCCTATGCTGACCTTTTGCGTGCTGCCTGGCAGGAGGGCAGATGGTCTATTCTGCTAAGGAACCCGGACCAACACGGGAAAAACTTAGGGTAGATTACTCTAAATTTCTAAATGATACTCTATACCTACCACTCATCCGTGATAGCAAGTGGTAAAAGCTGGCGTAAGTTTAGGTAACTCATCACTAGATGGTGTCTAGTCAGTTTAAATCTGTCACAAAACTCCTTGCGAGTTTCGTAAAATAGACAAATCCCCTTTACACGAGTCAGTAACCAACGAATAATGTAGTTCTGCCCGAAAATCAATGTTATTTTCTTCATTACACCGATACCGTTTTGCGGAAGCATGGCCGTTGTTAAGTCACGTTCACATGTATAATACTTGGCAGTACGCCACTTAATACAGTCACGTTCATTAATATGTGGCGATTGCTGAATTCCAATTAATTTATTCATAAGGACGAAACAATCTGAATCAGAAAAATAATTGGGTATTTAGTATTCTTGATTGTATTATTGTGTATTTTACAGTAAAGTCAAAGAAGATTGACTTTTTTTGGTAAAAATATTATACGGCGTTTATACGTACCAACGATCGTAATGCATGTTTCCATGTTTTTAAATTGTCAAAGATTAGTTTTTAAAGTAACGCTTCAATGTTTCATTCTATTTTAACCTCCGAATTAGAGTATTATGACAAGTCCAATTAAAGTATGAAATAATCTAATTTCATTACCACGTCATCTATGTATTGAAAAAAGTATCAGTCTTTATAACTCAAAATTACTTTTAGGATTCTAATAACAAAATTATCGATGTGTCTCCGAATCATGACTTATTGAAAATTCTTTTGGTGTTGCCCAAGTCATCGTTTAAAAAATTTAAAAAGTATCTTCACGCCCATATCCCCAATAGGGTAAGCAAAAGCACAACCAAGGCACCCAAAACTAGATAAAGACACAAAGACCCACAATTCGATAGGTGGCAAGCCTAACGCCAACCGGCTACATATCCAATCCCGAGCAACGATATTTTTTAGAAATTTGAATAAATACATTTGAATTAAAATTTGTACAATTACAATAATTGAAAGTGTACATTTCCTGATTTTTTTTTTGTTGCCCAACTCGGTCAAACCCGGGTCCTCAAGAAGTCCGCCGCCAGACCGTTATATAACAAACGCGATAAAATATTAAAATAAAATATAAAATATTAATTAAAAAAAATTAAACATGAATTGATTACCTCCTTAGTATTAGAGTCGGTTAAAAAAGACGATTTTTGATGTTTTGGAAAAAATAACAATCAAGCATATTGGCTATTGCGAAATAAATTTTAGACTATTTGTTTGGAAAAGTTTCTAGTGGAGGGTTTGAAAGCCGAATAAAATCTATTTGACAGATGTAAGTAACTCATAGTTAACATGACATAAGATAGTGATATAATTTCTAGTCTAATTTAAATAGATTTTTTTTTATAATTTAATAATTTCTAAATTTCGAATGAGAGTTTTTTAAAGTATTCCAGTGTCAGCTTCTATATAAAATCACGGTAGTAATAAAAATGTACAATAAAAATATATACACAGCGTTCTGTTATCCAATTTAAGAAAAAATATATTTGTTTTTTTGCGTTTGCAAATATTATGTTAGTAACTATTTATACTTTTTTTGGTTAGTAAATTTAAAAACTAAAAAAAAATTGCAAGTTATGGTCACTGAATGGTGAATGAATGAATGTATATAGGCTGCTCGTCTCTAACATAGTCAACAATAATATTTGCGCTAAAAGTGAAAAGATTCATAACATAAAAAAATGAATCATATCTACATGCAATATATGTTTGTAACTGTACTAACCTGTGTATTTCACTACATATGCTTGATCTAGGTTACAAATAGTGTGTGCTGTGCTATAGATTATGGGATTTAGTTGGCATTCGAACACATATACAAGCAACCGCTACGTCAGTATACTCATTTGCATTTTTGAAAGATTTATTATCTTATTACATGTATGTGTAACTTACTTAAAAAACTCTGTTTTCATTGAATTGAGACATTAGTTTTTACTTAGATACTGTCTTATTACTCACTACTTATGGAATAAGCTGAGATGATGAAATAAGTAGACTAGATGATAAGATTAACAGAGCTCAGAAGATAAGGAGTGTTTTAAATTTTAGAGTTCATTGTAATTTAACTGATCCTAATAATTATCATAAGATTTTTATTTCATACTATTATTTCATTTTTATTTTCATTTTTATTTCATACTATTATTTCATTTTTATTTCATACTATTTAAGAATAAATATTTACATACATTTATAAATAATATTTACTCATTACGCCTTACCTATTCCTGCCGCCATAACGTCATGACGTGTTCCGGTTTGGAGGGTAAGGTAGCCGGTAAACTTACTTTTGCTCGAGGCCTAACATCCTGACCTCAGGTTGGCAACGCACCATTACTTTGGTGTCTCTACTTACTTTGGTGTACTGTACTTACTTTGGTGTCTCTAGGCGGCATGAATTTCTTACCATCAGGAAATTCGTCTGCTTGTTTGCCTTACTATAACATAAAAAAAATACTCTACCTACGTATTTTGAGAAGATATGGGTTTGATTTAACCTAATATTTAAGTACAGCAAAATTGCAAAAGTTTCATTGGGATTTGCTAATCCTTTTTTAAGAAAATAGCAAATGTACTAAAGAATAAGAAATAGCCAATGGTTCCGAAATGGCCCCATATCAATTCTATCAACATCCTACTATCAGTTTTTGAGTTACACGTCGTAACGGTAAATATATTTTTCAAAATAAATGAAAATCATGAATAATGAAAAATGAAATTAATATATGAACCACCTTTAAATTATGACCAACCGTTACGAAAAATTGTTAAAATCTCTTCGATATCAGCTCAGTGCTCGCCTAACATACATATTATATAAAAAACACATAGTCAAATATATAACCTTCTTCTTCAAAATTATTTTTTTACGATAATGGAAGGTAAACTAGCAGACGGATTTCCTGATTGAAAGAAATTCACGCTGCCTAGAGACACCAAAGGTGGTAATGGTGCGTTGTCAAACTGAGACCGGGATGTTAGGCCTCGAGTCGAAACTCTGCCACCTAGTAGGATGTCACGGTGTTAGTGACGGTAAGCCTATGCTCGCCTTTTACCTGCCTGCATGGCAGGAAGGCAGATGGTCTATTCTGCAAAAGGGCCTGGACCAACAGAGGGTTAAGTCGCTTAACAAAACCACAAATCAACAAAAGCTAACAAATATTTTGTATTCTTGTTTACTCTTAAATTCAGACAAAGCCGCTAAACAGCTAGTCTGAAATAATTTATCCTTCAATTCAGCCTTCTAATAGCATTCACTTAAATAGAATGTTACCAGCTAAATGCTTAAATTTGAATTCTAAAGCTATTGAGGCGATTTGTCGACGCCAAATTATGCATACCGCGGCTGCAAGTCAAGCGCACAGACCGTTATGTGTTATTAATGCGGGGCTTAGTCTCGATAATTGTTCATGCCCATCCACTAATGTGACCAAAGTTCGTGACATCGGCTCTTGGGCTATAAGCCTTTGAATGAGGATAGTTTTTGTTCTGTATTTTGTATAATAGGGTGACCACGTTTATGTTCAGTAGGAATCGTAGTTTTTAACATATTTATATAATGTTTATGGAACTGGTTATCAAACGATTAAATTGATTCCGTATATACACCCGCATTCCCAAAGAGGTAAGGTACAACTTACGATTAACCAGAGATACTAAGTTCATAAATGAGATAGGTTACAAACCTATCGCCAACTGGAGACTTATCAAATCCCAGGCAATATTGTTTTTATCGAGAAATTTAGAAAAAAACGTGTTCGTGTTTTCTCGACCCGAAATTTGAACCTGGCACCTCATGAAGCCATGTTTGTTCAATGTAGACCAATATGCGACGGAGGCGATTTATTTATATAAACCGTTTTGGTAATGCTAACTTTCGCATTTATAGTATTAATAGTATAATGGGATTCTTGTTTACTCTTCAATTCAGGTAAAGCCGCTAAACGGCTAGTCTAAAATAATTTACCCTTCGATTCAGCCTTCTAATAGCATTCACTTGAATAGAATGTTACCAGCTAAATGCTTAAATTTGAATTCTAAAGCTATTGAGGCGATTTGTCGACGCCGAATTATGCATACCGCGGCTGCAAGTCAAGCGCACAGACCGTTATGTGTTATTAATGCGGGGCTTAGTCTCGATAATTGTTCATGCCCATCCACTAATGTGACCAAAGTTCGTGACATCGGCTCTTGGGCTATAAGCTTTTGAATGAGGATAGTTTTTGTTCTGTATTTTGTATAATAGGGTGACCACGTTCATGGACATAAGTAGTTATTCACATATTTATATTTTATTTATGGGACTGGTTTTCAAACGATTAAATTGATTTCTTATTCAATTTAGTATTCCCAAAACGTAACCTACAACGTACAACTAACCGGAAATACTAAGTTTAAGAATAGGATAGGTGGCAAACTATCGCCAACTAAACGCCTATCCAATCCTAGGTAATGTTGTTTTCATTATAAAATCGAATAAAAGAATCGAACCGTGCACCTCAAGAAGCCAAGTTTGACATTGCACTAATATACTAAAAACAGTATCTTCACATCCATAGCCCCGAAAGATTCGGCAGAGACACAACAGGGCATCCACGACTACCCGAAGACACATAAGTGATAGGTGCCAAGTATTTCGCCAAAAGAGCACATAATATATCCAATCTGGGCAACGTCATTTTTATTAGAAAATTGCCCGATCTGATTATTTATTAAGTTTATATTTAAAACGTAGCAGAAAACATCCCGTTTCAATATTTCTTAACCGTTACCACCAAGTTGGGACATAAAACATACGACAGCAATAAACCAGTCTGAGAGGCAATAACAGTTAACCGTGTGCCAAACGGGTATAATCTGAGTATCCGGACATAACAGGTGATTACTGCGGCAAATTAATGGATAAAGTGCTGTACATTGTTTTTTAATCTTTGTGTAACGTCATTTTATTATCTGATGATGCCTTTGACATTCATGTCACAATTGGTCAAATTTATAAATAATATTATAATATAATAGAAAAAAATCGTGTTAGTAACACTATTTATAACTCACAACACTTTCCCTCTTTTCTTTTCTTTCTTTCAAGAACGGCTAAACACAGTTGGAAAAAAAAGATGGGGAGGATGGTAAAATTCAGAAGAATGACATAGGATACTTTTAATTTCCTCCATACAAACTGGACGAATGTAACGAAGATTGCCGGAACAGCTAGTATAAATAAAAAAAGTGGTGTTTATGGGTGTGAAGATACTATAAATACTCAAAACTATCTAATCGCAACCTTGGAATTAAATTGAAGTATTTTTTTGCAGTTTTTTTGCGCTTAAACTAATTTGTAAAATTAGCTGACTGATAACTCAACTGCCAAGTAACCTTATTTCGAAGAACAACATTGCCACTTAAAGAACGATGATCTAGTATCCACTTATCAGGCAAATTATAAAACACGTAAATCAATCAGTCAATTTTATTTTTTTGCGTTTAAACTAATTTGTAAAATTAGCTGACTGATAACTCAACTGCCAAGTAACCTTCTTTTGAAGAACAACATTGCCACTTAAAGAACGATGTTCTAGTACCCACTTATCAGGCAAATTATAAAATAAGTAAAACAATCAGTTAATTTAATTAAATCTTATTAAATTAAGCACAATAAAACTCCAAAAAAGTAATTTTAATTACATTACCAAGTTGCGATTAGTTCTTTTTTGAAATTAGAGTTGGTTTTTTATTTAGTTTTATTGAGCTCAAATCAATGTTTGTGAAATTAGCTGCCTGATTACTTATTTGTCTTTTAGTATTTTTTTATGATATTGAAAGGTAAACAAGCAGACGGATTTCCTGATGGTAAAAAATTGACGCCAGCTAGATACACCAAAGGTGGTAATGGTGCGTTGCCAACCTGACGCCGGGATGTTAGGCCTCGAGCAAAAGTAAGTTTACCGGCTACCTTACCCTGCAAACCGGAATACCGGAATAGGTAAGGCGGTGGTACCAATCCGGGTGAGTCTCTGCGAAATTCTACCACCTAGTCAGATATCACGATGGTAGTGACGGTACCTAAGCCTATGCTCGTCTTTTACGAGCTGCCTAGAGTGAAGAAGCCAGATGGTCTGTTCTGCAAAGGAGCCAAGACCAACACGAGGGGGAAATTTTAAATATTTTTTATGAAATCAGCTGCCTGATTAGGTACTTACTTGTCTTATAATAATTAGGTATTAAGTATTCTCACACACGCCCAGTACATTATTCTTCAAGAGACAAAGTTGACCTTCAAAAGAGGACCATCGTCCACTTGTAACATTTTATTAGATTGCAAAGTTACTGTTAATACCGTATTAGGAAAAGATTGTGTAACCATTTTGATCCCGTATCTCTCCTCATCTTTAGTTCTATTACCGGTTCGTTTATCTTTATAGCTAAACTTAACCTGTATCCAGTCACGTAAGGTTCTTTCGTATTTCCTCTCTTTTACTTTGTTAGAAAGCTGTTTGTTCATTAGATTTAGCTGTTTTAGCTTCTGTTTGCTTTCTCATTTATTGAACGGAGGAATCGATATCTCTAGATATCGATATAATTTTCATCGTCGGTTTTTGGTGGAACTCCATTGTCCTAATTTTAAGTAACCAGTACGAAATACTGACTACTTCAAAGTAAATGACAAGTAAATACTAATGATAATAATAAATATCCCTGAACAAAACATTCAGTAAGCATTTAACTCAAGCTGTTACGGTGTAAGTCATCAATATTTATACATAGAGAAGCTTAAATAAATTCGTTAAAATAATGTAGATATTTATCTTTAGTTCTAAAACCCTGATTATACTAAAATGTGTATCTAGTTGGCTTAAATATGGCTTAAAGTGTTAGATTTAAAATGTAGCGTAAAATTACAAGTTTTTAAAAGCACTAAAAACATTATTCATTATATTTTGTCGTTAGCTGTACCTATATCATTTAAAATAGCAATAAATGTTAAACTCTACTATTCTCTTTTGTCAGATCTTTATCAAATTTAATACAATCACCAGTTTTTAATAAAAATATCATCAAAATTGTTTCATCTACTTACAAGTTATAGGTAAAGCATAAAAAGGACATTCGATTAATAACCTTACTTTTTGAGTCGGTTACAAATAAATTATGTATTCTTGGTTAAGGCAAAAACTGTCCTTTCTGCGAAAGTGAGAATATATTTCACAAGGGCACAAAGGTCCTTAGGGACACATAAATTGGACAGAACGGCATAGCTTACTTTATATAATGAAATCAGGTAAAAAGAAAATGCTTATATTATTAGAGAAAACTGAAAGATAAGTCATCATTAGTAGTCTTGTTTTATAAATAAATAATAATAATAATAAATACCCCTGGACGAATCACACAAATTGAATCTAACCCCAAAGTAAGCAAATTATATGCTTGTGTTATGGGTGTTAGTCAACGATACTATTAGATATGAATACTTAAATAGATACCAGAATAAATTTAATAAACACCCAGACCCGGAAATGCAGACATCTAAATGTTCATCACACAAATGCCTGCCCCCGTCGGGAATCGAACCCGAGCCTCGCGGTTGGTCGATGTAGTTAGGCGAGTACGCTAGCCACTCGACAAACGAGGCGTTCTGATCAGGTAAGAAATATGGCTTTCGATCGTTTTTGACGACTTATTTAGTCAATGTTAATTTAGTTAATTCCGGTGGCTTCGTTAGTCAAGCTCATCTAGTGAGATTTGACGGCAGCGAAGAAATACACGATACGCTAATTTCTTCATGATTATTTCATTTTGCACTTTCACAGAACAAATTTAATCCAATTCCCACCTAAATTAACTAATTTCACTCAATATAAACACGAAATTCAATAATAATGAAACAGTTACGACCATCTTCATTCACGATGGCGCCAAAACTCCATTAGTAAAGTCATTAGGACTATGACTTTATTTTTTGTAATATGACTACAAAGTAAATAATTATTACTGAAATCATTATCATTGTCATTTTATTTGCATTGAGAAAGAAAGAAGAAAGAAAATTATTTATTTGCGGAATATGTGTGTAAATGAGATGTTACAAAAATATTTAAGTATATCAACATATTCTACCACATTTTGGTGTGCAAATATTTTAATATTGTTAAAAAAAAATTAATTACATACGCTTTAACTTTTGAGCCAATTATTTATATTTATAGCTAGTTTAATTATTTGAAAAATCAAATTTATTTGCCGAAAATGTGTGTAAAAAACTATAACAAAAGACATTTGTTAATACCAACATATTCTACCACAATATGGTGTGCAAATATCTTTAAAATTATACTGATTGATTATTAAGATTTGTAACATATTATGTTTCAAATATTGCAATATTTTATTGCATATTGCAATATTTATATTGCATATAATATTGCATATGGTGTGCAATTATCTTTAAAATTATACTAATTTATTATTAAGATTTGTAACATATTATGTTTCAAATATTTGAACAAAATTTTAAAATATAATTAGGTTTAACCCTAACTACCATAAGCTACGACTGCAATTGCAAAATAAAATAAATATTTTTTCACACTCATCATACTATCTGTCGCTTCTGTAGCTCTACGATTTGATCGTTAGACTTAACTGCATGAGGCCCCGGGTTTGATCTAACAAAAGCGTTTCTAACAAAACATTACCTGGGATTGGATATGTGCCCGGTTGGCGATAGGCACGCCACCTATCACATTGTGGGACTTAGTGTCTTCGGCTAGTCGTGGATGCATTGGTTGTGCTTCTGCCTTCTTCTTCGGGGATATAGGCGTGAAGATATGCTCGTCATACCCGTAATCAGTGAGATTTTACTCCTTGATTTCTGTGGATTCAGGCAATGTATCTCATGAAGAGTCTTATTTAAAAACTAGTATTAAAAAACTTACTTAATATTTTTAATTTTTGATTTCTTGCCACAACAGCGCCGGTAAAGTAACGCCTTATTGAATAAAATCCTTTACAGAATAGACCACCTGTCTTCCTGCCAGGCAGCTGATAAAAGGCGAGCATAGGCTAACCGTCACTAACACCGTGATATCTTACTAGGTGGCAGAGTTTCGCAGCGACTCACCCGGATTGGTACCACCGCCTTACTTATTCCTGCCGCCATAACGTCATGACGTGTTCCGGTTCGGAGGGTAAGGTAACACGTCATGTGTTACGGTTTGGAGGGTTACTTTGCTCGAGGTCTAATATCCCGGCCTCAGGTTAGAAACGCACCATTTAAACCTTTGGTGTCTCTAGGCGTCGTGAATTTCTTACCATCAGGAAATCCGTCTTCTTGTTTGTCTTCCAACATCATAACAAAATTATTTGTTATAATATTTAATCTCACAAAATGATAATATTTTAGCTACGTTTAACGCTCTAAGGGCCACTTGCACATTCCCGGGTTACATTTGACATTGAGTTAAACTGTCAAATATAAGGTGATTTAACTCGAGTTAGACGTTAACTCAGTGTTAAACGCTTAAACCAGGAACGTGCAAGTGGCCCTAAGAGTATTCAACTAACGTTTTAATTGATGCTTATGAGTTTTTAAGTAAGTAGGATCTACTAGTTTGGCGCAAAAGGAGCCTTCGATTTTTCAGTTTGCTTGCGTTTTGTACATTAGTCAGACACCAACTATTTCCACACGTACCATGACTCAGTTTGATCATTATTGAAGTTATACTTCTTTTGGCGCGTTAGGAAATAATGATGAGGTTAAATTTTTACGATGCGCGCGCACACCGTCACGAAAAACCGACATGATGAAGTTAGTTATAGATAACATTTTAGTTTTTCAAAAAAAAGGTACCTTAAATATTACATAAACTTTATTTATCTAAATAATGCATTATAATAAAACTTTTAATGTATTAAATACCTTTTTTCTATGGTTAGTGTCATTTTGTCTACAAATGTAAAATAAGGCAAAAGATAAAATTTTTAAAAAGATTTTTATCTTATTACGCCGAAGAAGTATAACTTCCTCCTCTCTCTGTCGCCTCTGTAGTCTAGCGTTTCAGTTGTTGGACTTGACTGCATGAGGTCCCGGATTCGAATCTTAGGTCTGTCAACAAAAAGAAAATTAGGTTTTTTTAGTTTTCTAATAAAAGAATATTGCTCGAGATTAGATATGTGCCTAGTTAGCGTCGTTGGCGATGGGCTTGCCACCTATCACATTATGAGATTTAGTGTCTTCGGCTAGTCAAGGGTGCCCCTGGTTGTCTCCTGCCTACCTTTTCGGGGATATGGGCGTGAATATACTTTTTTTTAAAAAGAACCATCGAAATCAATTGGATATTGGCCGAGTAATCACGTAACATACAAAAAAATAAAAAAAACTTGCACTCAAATTGAGAATCTCCACTTTTATAGAGTCAGTTAAAACATTTTTCTTAAATTTTATTCCCGTATATATGCAACTCGTTGTGATGTGAGTTCACAACATGACGTTCATATTTACGGACGAGAGCACTTGATGCAGAGGAGGGAAAAATTGGCATCGTCATGATTCAATTACTTACGTACTAATGCAACGCTGGATGTTTTTGACGTCACCCTACTTCAGAATTAAACCGTGAAAAATGCAAACTCCCTTAATTTAGGGAAGTAATCCAGAAAATTGGAAACGTTTTAATGAAAAAACAATTGACGGGTACATTTTAGGTCTTGATTTTCCCATTATTTGGGTAACTGAATACATCAATATATTTTTTCACAAAGAACAAAGATATATAGGGTTACTTTGCAAGGACGGGCTCAATTTTAATATAAGAGGATAAAGTCTTAAACAGTAATACGTGTATTAAATGTTATACCTTATTGTAATATTTACTTTTGTATTCATTTCAAACAGTCCGCAAAAATTCTTTATTTGTTCTCGTACGTAGTATGAGTCATGACGTCAACAGCCCGTGAATGCGGCTGCCAGAATCAGTTTTATGCATTATTTACGTTATGACCATGCAGCTTGTATTTTGCATTGGAAAAACATAATATATATACTTTAATTACTTCACAGGTCGAAAATTATATCGATCCCGAATCGTGTCTCAAAATTTAGCTGGTATCTTAAATGTCACCTGTATAAACATGTGCTTCTTACAAATGACCTTAGAGCAGATTTTAGCGATCAGATTGAAAACTAAGTTTAGTTAAACTTAGTTCAGTGTAAACAAGTTCAATTATTGGTTTTGATCCTGTACATAGGCTACGGCAAGTACTCTTTGAAATTTGTCAAAATTCTTATCACCATCTCCTGAGAATTTACTTATCATGTCAAATAGTTTAATAACAACATGTTAACAAAAACTAGAAATTCTTTGACAGTAAAATTGACATGAGTGGCACTCTTGACAATTAACTAAACGCGTTCTTACTTTAATCGCGTTTAAATCTGAAATCCAGCCTTAATGATGCCAAAATTGGTCTTGGTCAAAATCTCTCTCTCTCTCACTCTCAATTCTATATTGAAAAACCAACATTTTCATAAAATACTATTAAAATAAATTGTCCAAGATAGAACATTTTAAATGCTTTCCTTCATCATTAAAAACTTTTTTTTATGATAATGGAATGCAAACAAGCAGATGGAATTCCTTGTGGTAAGAAATTCACGCCGCTCAGAGACACCAAAGCTGTTAATGGTGCGTTGCCAACGTGAGGCCGGGATGTCAGGCTTTTGCTCAAGCAAAAGTAAGTTCACCGGCTACCTTACCCTCCAAACCGGAACACGTCAACGGCAAGCATTATACGTTATGGTGGCAGGAATAGGAAAGGTGGTGGTAAACTCTACCACCTAGTAGGATGTCACAGTATTAGGGACAGTAAGCCTATGCTCGCCTTTTACGAGCTGCCTGGCAGGAAGTCATATGGTAATATACTTTGTTCTCGGTCTTTCTAATCCAAGTATGAAAAGATAAAATGCCATATGCATCGGAGTGTTAACGTACTTGAAACGTCATAGGATGAGGCTTGCATATTTGATCCTATCATAAACTCGATTTACAGCTAATCTCATCTGAGATTGTCGTAGAAATAAAATTTCACACGCCGTTGGCACTCCCAAATGTAAATAGGAGAGATGGAGGAGAATATCTCTTAGGGGGATGGAAATGAGAACGGTGTACGGATTGAGTTCTAATAAAAATGACACGACCGACTTTCCAGTTCATTTCGTTTAAGTGATTTACATTATGGAGAGGAGAACAAGTTTAATTATACACTAGGTTTACGCGGTGGTTATACTTTACTATCGCCTCTGTGGTCTAGTGGTCCGGACTTGACTTCTTGGGGTCCCGGGTTCGATCCCCGGGTCGGACAACAAAAAAAATCTGGAATTGTACACTTTAAATTTTCTTTTAAAAATAACATTGCCCGGGATTGGATATATGCCCGGTTGGCGATAGGCTTGCCACCTATCACATTGTGGAACTTAGTGTCTTCTATAGTCGTGGGTGCGCTGGTTGTGCATCTGCCTACCCCTTACAGGTTATAGGTTATTTTTATTATTATTATTATTATTTTTATTTATTGGTGAAATATTATGCTGTTTTGACAGGGCACAATCTGAAGTGAATCCATACGTTTAAATAAAATTTAAAAGTAACAAAACTAAATACATAATCGTGGGTCTGGCTTATCCCTGGTTGTCCTACCCGTAACGTGTATAAAGTATTAATAAAGCTTAGTCCATGAAATGCACATTAGTCATTTTAATTATTAGAAATAAATAGGTAGTAATTACGAAAGACTATCACTTTTTCACATCATTGCATTTATTTAAATATTATTGCACAAAAAATTACTGAGAAATCGATTAAAATTATTGAAGTGTCAAAATAGATAATTTCTATGAATTTAAGCAGGAAAATGGTTTTCTTCACAATAAACATACAAACACAACAACAAAATCTTCTACAAAATACGTAAATAACAATGTAGAACTGTGAAATGATCAGTACAATTAGTATTTAATTGATTTTTAAATGAGTGAAGTAAAGGTGATTTGCGTACAACCATACGCCACACCACCACTAGTTATTTAAGGCCCCATACTCAGTCAGCCAGAAGAGCCAATCACCGCGCTCCCCCGTTCCATGATTACTATGAACAATGGCGCTCTAAAGTAAACGTCTTAAGCGACAAATCACTATTTTTGACACTATAAAAGTAATTTGAAAAAAAGTATAAAAACTGAAACTCTTATCTTTTAGGTATAGTACTTATCTATGTTTATGTTAAATCTGGTGTCGATATTTTCACAATTGAAGTAGACAGAAAGCAAAAGCTTCCAAAAAAGGGTTAACTTTTTGATTTTTTTCTATTGAGCAAAGTGAAATGAATCGTGTTTTGGAAACACTAGTCTAGTAAGGTTAGTTAATCTTGTGTATTTTTGTCAGCAAGATCCATGATTGCTTTGTTTGAAAAAAAAAAACAGTAAACTGCTGACGTATTTTAGCGTATATGGCCCCTTAAGACAGCCACATGGATCTTCGACGAAACATTTCAAGCAAAATACAGTTATTTTATCACCATTTCGCAAATCGATAGTTCTTTTTTCGAAAGATAGCTGATAATCTCGAGATCGGACTACCTCAAAATCATGAACTACCTATTTAAGGAACCATGAAAATTGGTTAGTAAGGCCGATTAATTGCGAATTAAACATTTTATGTATGAGTTACAAAATAATAGTGTAATATACTTCTACCTAGCTTTTCCTATTTGGCCATGTCGTTGGCATGTACATTACGTAAACAAAAATAATAGTTAAAAATTAAAATAACCAAAAAAAAGACGTAAGATTTATACATTATTACAAAAATCATATTTATTACAGAAAAATTAAATTAAATACAATTTATGTTGTACATCTCATGTTGTATTAAATTTATTTTTATATTTATACTACATTCGTGTGTACTATACTACAATGAATCAATAGTTTTAACAATGAGATCGTTAATATTGTAGAAAGACTTTTCAAGCCACTATTTTATTAATTTGATTTAAAAATACTTTGCAGGTAATATTTAATGTTACTAGGTATTATAATAGATATCTTTGTTAACATACTCTGACTGTTTTTCCGCGGCAGTAAAGTTATATATTTAGGAAACTTGAGTCCTGTAGGGTCCCGCGATAATTATGCTTGTAATTCATTTAATTTTTAATAACTCTGGGTGTTTTTTTGTATTTTTGTGTTTTTTTAAGTACTAAAACATACAAAGAATAGAAAAAAAAACACAAACTTACAAAAAAATGTAAAACATACTGTAGAATCGATTACCTCCTCCTTATCCATTAATAATTAAGACCTCGCAAGTGAAGCCGCGGGATATACTACTATGCTATAAAAAACTTCATAGTACATGAAACGACTGTGATAACGTCTTCGTGATCAGTATCGAAATCGATTTCCCGCCTATACCGGCCTCCCGATTCGGTTGTAACATTTTAGTACTCCTTTTATTAGGACAAACGATTTTAATCAAGCGCGTTTTTGTTCAAAGCGAGCGCTATTAGCGCTGAGAGAATAAAATTTGAAGTTAAGTCACATTTTGCGACTTAAGAATTTGCCTTCAAATTGATTTGATTGGTCGCTTTATCTTTACTGGTCTTGCCAGAAGGTTTATCTACTACTAACCGATGCCTATGACTTTCCTTCCACGAGAATAATCCTTATAGATAGTATCTTGTTAGAGATACTCTAATCAATAAACTGTTAATAGCAATTAATGTCACGATATGCAAAGTTCGCTCGGTTGGCTAGTGTGCACGACGACCATAAAAAATGACCATAGACACATCGGCGAGAGTGACCCAATCCGAAGGATGGCACGCGTTGATACTTACACGATAATATAAGTTAGGTAAAATGTTAATGTTTTAAGGATTTTGATTTAAATATATAACGTTTATTTTGTACATGATTATGGTTTTATATACTTTCTGATAGTTTATATAGCTATTTTAACTTGGAATATAATGTTTTAGACTAGGATTTGTATTGATTTATGATGTTTTTATTCATGTAAATTTACAAGGATGATTTATGTAAAATTTGTGTCTAAAATAGGTTCTATTATCTAGATTTGTGTATCAAATGATAGAATATGTTAAATTTTACTGTACTAACATATTTTAAAGCATATAAGTGTGGTAAATAGCCGAAAAATCGGCCAAGTTTTGGTGTGATAATAAAATGTTAAATTTCTTGCGTTTTACTTACCCAATCTAAATAAGATTATAATATGTTGTTATGGGTGAATAAACAGACGTAATGTGCATGCGACCGCGCCCGTAAAGTTAATAAAATCAAGAGCGCCGCGCCCGCACGTTTTATACTAGGACGGCGGGGGGCAGGGTAGTATAAAATACGGAAATCGCGGAATTTCGCCGCCACACGAAAACCGAGCGCCGCCGCGTGCACAGTCATGTATGTATGAACAGGTCTAGATAAGAAATAAGGTTTGTACAATAATATAATTTGATAAATGTATGTTTTGATAACGATATTGAATAAAGTATGGTCCCGGGGGTGAGGCAAAGAATATTCTGGAATCCCGTTCCCGAATTTGTATAAATACGGGTGCCGGGAACCGGGTCAGTATTCGCGGTCGGACCTCCAGAAAAAACACTGGGACTCTGAAGAATAGGAAGAAACTCCCAGCACAAGAAGAAGAAGAACATTCTGCGCCTCGCTCTCGCCCCTGTGAACGTGTAACAGTGTGTTTCATTTATTTCCCCAAAAATCTCTCCAGACGGTTGGCCATCAAATTCGTCGGCCCTTGGTAATCTATCGGCCTCAGCTAGTATACATATAAAAATAAATTCCCATTTCGCGTGGTCAACGCCTGAAATGAATGGACCAATTTTACTATTTTTTTAGTTGTGTTGGCGATTGTAAAATTGTCAGTAGGTACGAGATTTTTATGAAATGAAAAATTAGGAAATATGCAGTGAAAATAGGAAAAACAACACATTAACTTTCCCCATATACAAACTGTTAGAAAAGTCTAGCGATACGAAGTTCGCCGCTTCGGTTAGTTTGTTATAAAATTGTTTTTGTATAATTAAACTGCAAACACTGATTAAATGGTATGAGATATTTTTTTATTTATTTTATTATATAGGAAGGCAAACAAGCAGAAGGTTTTCCTGATGGTAAGAAATTCACGCCGCCTAGACACCAAACCTATACCTAGACTGCTAGACTACAGAAGTGATTCTGTTAAATAACTAATAAAATAAACCCATAAGTTTTGCCATATCATGGGAAAGCTAGTAAATACATGAAGTCAAACTTCCAAGAAAAAATCTCAAGTAAACATTTTTCAAAGATATTGAAATCCATAAAAATAGTAGTTCTACTGGAATTCTTGCATAAACACCCACAAAGTTTTGATAAGAGAAGTTCTTATAATGTTTGAAAGTTGTCCGATAGTTTGCGCTCCACTGGTATGTACGTTGTGCAATATGTACGCGTCTTTATGGCTATTTTACCCGACTCTGTAACTTAGCAAAGTGTTATGATCTAATGTTTTATACAAAGTTGGATTTTTAAACGCTTTAAAAAGGGCTAAATAATTAAACGCCGCAAAACTACAACAAATGACTCCGACTACTTCATTGATAGTTCGCGATTTAATAATTTTTATTTCGAAAGATAAAATCCGAAATTGTCCCACATAAATTAACAAAGTAACAAGTAACAGATTTTAGCCCCCGAAAGGAAACAAGGGATGTTATAAGATTAAAGTGTCTGTGTGTGTGAGTGTATCTATCTATGCTGACCATAACTGACGAATTTAAGATGGTTCTCAGCTATCTTAATATATATAATTCTTGTGTTCGTGTGTTTGTCACTTAACTCCTCCTAGATGACTGGAGTGATTGTGATGATTTTTTTGTGTGTGTTCAATGGGATTCGAGAATGGTTTAGATTCGCAATCTGCTACTCTGGAAAATGTTTTTTTTTTTCAATTATTATTTTATTTGTAAGTAGTCGTTAATTTTTGGAATGTTTTACATTAGGTCCGGCAGACTGCGCTACTATCGAAGCATTAATGTCAAGCGTAGTCATATGTTTGATTGGAGTATTAAAAGTTTTTAAATTTATGGTGATACTAGCTGACCCAGGAACTTCGTATCGCTTGACATTAATGCTTCGACAGTAGCGCAGTCTGTCGGATCCGATGTGAAACATTCCAAAATCAACAACGACTTATTATTAAAAAATTAATTAAAAAAATCATTTTCCAGGAGACCAAATTGTGAATCTAAACCATTCACGAATTCCCTTGAACACGCACAAAAACTTTCATCAACATCGGTCCAGCCGTCTAGAAGGAGTTAAATGACACACACACTCACAGAAGAATTATATATATAAAGATTGTACTGGATTTTACAATACCAACATTTTTATGAATCTAAAATTAATTAAGATTGTGATATGTTAAGAATGACTACGTTAAAAACCGACTTCAAAACTAACCTAACCTAACCATGTTATAAAGATGTTTACGTATCAGATTATTAAATTAAATCATTTCAGCAATAAAATTGCAATAAAAAGAAATTGTCGGCAAATTGTGATACTCCTGGTGTTGCGGATGTCCGTGGGCGGCGGTGATCACTTTCTGTCAGGTGACACACTTGTTCGTTTGCTTCCTCTTGAATAAAAAATAAAAAGCTAAAAAGTATTTAATAAAAATAACTATTTTTAAAACCGACTTCAAAACTAAAAAGCAAAAAATAATAAAGATTTAATACTAAGCTTTTTAGTTTTGAAGTCGGTTTTTTAGCATAGTTATTTTTATAATCTTACTTTCTGTAATATGGTTAGAATATTGTGTACATTTAATCGGCAAGGACAACATCTTTGTAACATTATCTAGGTTATTCCAACGTAATACGTGCAAGCTCTATATGAGGCAGGCTTCAGCAAGGTATGTAAGCAATTTCGTTTGCTTACACTAGCTCTAGGATTCCTTGTAGAACGCTTAATTTGGTTAAAAGGGACGTCTTCAAAGCAAGTGCTGTCTCTAGACTAGAGCAGTTTACTCTTTTGTTCATAGTGCGACGAGATATTGTTATATCTTTACATTTTTGGCGACGGTAGTTACTTTTTTGTATGATACTAGTTGTTGCCCGCGACGTCGTACACGCGTTGAAGTGCCTTTTCACAGTAATGGAAACGCCTCGTTGGTCGAGTGGCTAGCGTACACGCCTTACTTAAAAGAAGTGGCAATGTTTTTTGCTTGCGCGATCTTTTTAGAAATCGTATTTTGTCTTTATCTGTGACTAAACGAAGCCATTAGATTACCTGTACTTAGTCTGGCCATAAATACTGTTACACTTAAAAATAAAAAAATA
>NJDD01003240.1:292409-305773 GCA_002245505.1 Calephelis nemesis
TCGGTTGTTAGGCCTCGGGCAAAAGTATGTCTGCCGGCTACCTTAGCCACCGAACCGGAACATGTTAACGGCAAGCATTGACGTTATGGCGGTAGGAATAAGTAAGGCGATGGTGCAAATCCGGGCGAGTCGCTGTAAAACTCTACTACCTAGTAGGATGTCACGGTGTTAGTGACGGTAAGCCTATGCTTGCCTTTTATGAGCTGCCTGGCAGGAAGGCAGATGGTATATTCTGTAAAGGAGGCCGGACCGACATGGTGGAAAATGTAATGTTAGAAGTAGCTGGTATATGCATTAAAATGATGAACGCTCCTGTTCTGGATACTGAGGAAGGATGAAAACTCTTTTAAAATGACATGGAGCCTTGATTAGTTACTACAGTAATATTCACGGACGAAGCTACGGTAAAATATATGTATATATTATTATAAATATGAGTGGGTTTTGCCTTTAACTACAATGACCTTTAAAAGGGATGTAACACAGCAATTTTATGATGGTCCCTTAGATATAATAATAGATTTTAACAAACATTGATCCGAAGGGAAACCAGGAACTTAGTCTAAATAATGGCGAACAGGGAAACTTTGAAACTGCCTCCCACAGCTTTTATAACAGCTTTGGTATAAGAATTTTCAAAGAAAGGTGTTAAAAAAAGTATCTTCACGCCCATATCCCCGAAGAGGTAGAGGAAGAGCAGAGGCACAACCAGGGCACCCGCGACTAGCCGACGACACTAAGTCCCACAATGTGATAGGTGGCAAGCCTATCACCAACCGGGCACATTTCCAATCCCGACCAACATTTTTTTTATTAGAAAATTGGAAAAGTCCGATTTTCTTTTTGTTGGCCGACCCAGGATTCGAACCCGGGACCTCATGCACTCAAGCCCAACACCCGGACCGCTAGACCACAGAGGCGATAAAATAATAATAATAATAATAAGCTTTTAAATAAATAATAGTTTAAAAAAACTAAAAAACACGCTTTTTATAGAAAACCGAATTAAAAAATAGAAAATAAATTTTAACAAATTTAAATTAAGAAAATAGTATTAAAAATTTCAATGAATATAAATTAATAATTTCACCCTTAACCTACAAGAGGCATTTATGACGCTAATACTAAATCTACCGCCGGATCAAAATGCGGCCTCACAGTCTCTGGAGTCTGGTCTGGTCTCTGGAGTGAATTAAACGGCAACTTAATCTTTAAAACCAGAATACGCCAATCTTCATTAATAACTTTTTCCAAAATATCGTCAATGGACATATAGGTACAGCTCAATAACCATTTCATATATAAAAAGCCAAATCTGTATATTTTAAATGCAAAACTGTGTTAATTTTTTTAATTCATTTTCAACATTATATAGGTAGTTTTGTTTAATACTTTACACGGCAACCCATAGAGGTTTATCTGTGTAAGTGAGCCGTTCTCATGTATGATTTACAGTTTAATTGGTCTTTAGATAAGGATTTTCTAAATAAAATATTTTCAGTAAATTTTTACATTTTTGAGTCTTGTTAAACAATATTTGCAGTTCTTTTCTTTCTTTCTTTAGGTTTTGGCCTTCACGTTAGTACCTATTTAGCCATTAGTCAAGTAGAAATTTGCATCGAATTTTATATCAATTTCAATTAATTATAATTAGTCATCAGTCATAAGTCGTCAGGAAGTCATGTCAGGCTCTTGGGTAAAGCGGTGGCTCATTACACAAGCTCTGTAATGAGGTTTGGCGGCAACGAGGAAATACACGATACGTTAATTTCTTAATGATAATTTCATTTGTGCTCTTTCACTGAACTAAATTGTACAAAATGCCACCAAAATTGACTTATTTCAATCAATATTAACACGAAATTCAATAATTATGAAAAAACTTCGACCATCTTTTCTCTCGGTGGCGCCAAAACTCTATTTGCAGTTCGGTGTATTTGCAATTACATATTTAGGAACAATATATTCTAGTGTTCTATTTCCATAATTATTAATTACATTAGGAAGTTGGTGTTTATTTAAGTAATTTAATTTCCTTAACACAGGCGGTTTAACAGTTTCTTTTAAATAATTTCCTGGATTATCAATTTCTGAAAGTAAGTAATAAATATTTTACTTTATCATATGCATCGATAACCTTACAATATTGAAAAATTGCTACATCATTACCCTTATTTTTTTTTCTAATAATGTTGGGAACTATTGTTTTTAAAATTTTTAACTGCAGTTTAAAAATATCCTGAAGGTAACTTTTGTATGTTCTCCCATAACTGCTTAACCCGTAACTGATGACAGAGTCAGCTAGAGACATGTATAACATTCTTAAAAACTTTATATGGCACTTTAAATTTTAGTATAGCTAGTCTACTTAGGATGGAACACAATTTAGAACATAGTCAATGTCTTTATGCGGTCCCCAATTAACTTTTTGTTTCTTTAACTTTGAGTTTCTTTAACTTCCCTCTTTAAACCCTGTATACTAGTAGTCCGATGTTAGGGTTGACTATATGGGGTCCAAGTTCAATCATCGGTAAAAAAATTGTTTTAATTTGGATTGGGGTTCGGTATTGGATAAGTGGCCGGTTGGCAATAGTTGACAGATGTCACCTATCACATTTTAGGATTAGGTACATTTGGCTAATCTTGGGCGGCCTAAGCGTACCTGTGCCTACCTCTTCGGGAATATGAGCGTAAATGTTTATTTTATATATTCGACCCAGGTAACATCTAGTTTCAAACATATATTTAGTAAATCTATGGTTTCAACAGTATTTGTTTGGATAGTTCGAAAAGACGAACTACGTAATAAATTATTAAAAAAAAACTCAGATAAAACCTATCCATAAACTGTAGCAAAGAAACATTTCGATTACGCCACCTATTAAACATGAAAACTGCATCCAAAAACTGATCTTTCGTTTAGGAGCTATGATATCATAGACATAAATATATTCTGGTATCTATTTAAGTATTTCTATGTATTAGAATCGTTGACTAACACCCATAACACAAGCATATAATTTGCTTACTTTGGGGTTAGATTCAATTCGTGTGATTTGTCCAAGGATATTTATTTATTTATTTATTTATTTATACACAGATAGAGACGTTAAACTTATAACACTTCTCTTTTTGCGTCAGGAATTTATAATAAGTTTATTTTGAATACAAGCTTTTTTCAGTTTCAATTGGATTATAAATAGATTGAATAATTATTTGCTTTTCCGTAATTCACGTGTTTAATGGGCTTTTAATAGAATGTCAAGGAATTAATGCAATTAAGCTGGATATTTTGATTAAATTGGATAAATAAAACAGTAATGAATTACACGTCGAGAGTGCTGGAACCTAGAAAACTCGGCGAAACTAATTAAAATTTTCTTCTCGCAAGCTATTTGCTGTGTGTTAGTGTCCGAGTTCTAGATATTTGAATTTAAATCAAATTAATTACATTATCCATTGTTCACAAGCATTTGTGACGCAATCAAAAAAGAGAATAACGCTTTTTCCTGAATCGTTTCATAAAATGACGGTTAAGCTATTTCATTCCACATTTAAATTTAGAACGATGTATTATTTATTTCTTTTAAAACCATTTTATAAATGGACAGATTAAAATATTAATTGAATGTATTTTATCACCTCTATGGTCTAGCGCTCTGGCACTGAATTGACTATAATTTCCTCGGGTCGATACCCGGGTCAGGCAATTAAAACAGAATGTGTTTTACCAACTTGATAGTAAAAATAACATAGCCCGGAATTAGACATGCGTCCGGTTGGCGATAGGCTTGCCATCTATTATATTGTGGGACTTAGTATCTTCGGCTTGTGGTTGTACCTCCGCCAACATCTTAGGTTAATACGTAAAGATAATTTTTATATTACAATTCCTGAAAATTCGGGTGAGTGAATACTACACACACTATATATAAGAAAGGTAATTCTGATGCCCAAACATTAAATAAATTTTAAACAATTGTTTTCAATTCAACAATAGTAGAGTAAAACTCGGTCGTTAATTTTTGCTTAAAATAATAAGTGCTAGCCTAAAAGTTAACATATTTTAACGAATTTATATGTAAAAATATAAAAATAACAAAAAAAACTACAATATTATATTTAATAAAGTTAGTTGCATACCACAATGTGGTAGAATATGTTGTTACAAATAAGTATTTTGTAACAACTTTTAAGCACACATATTCCGCAAATAAATTTCTTTTTTTCTTTCTTTCCTGAACAAAATAACAAAAGAAAATACTTACTAGTATATGTAACCTATTTTTATTTTGAGGGTATTTAAACAATGGTTATCACGAAAATGAATATCAACACTAAATTTTAACTTTTAAATACTAAGTATATTAATAATATAAAATATAGGTATTCGTTATTAGTAATAGCCAGATTTTTTTTTTTTGAATGACTACTATGTTGTCAACCTCGCGGTTTTTACAACTTCACCGGGCTTTGTGGGCCGAGCAGAGTGCTCAGCCCGAGACATCATTATTTAGATGGATTGGACTTTTCCCTACAACGCCAGCAACAAGGGCTGTCTCCCGGGAGACCGTACCTCGACTTGGTGCTGCGTTCTGGTTACTGGGTGGACTAGGTGGAGGAATAGTGGCGGCTCGTCGCTCGGCGTTAGGCGCCGGGCGCAAGAGAGGTCTTCGTCGCCTAGACCGGCGGCGACGGTGTAGTGTTGTGTCTTGTGAATTTGTGTTCCGGTTGGGATTGGGAGGGAGGTTCGCGTTTGCCGCGGTTATTGGATCCGGTGGATCCGATAACACGTGACGTGGTCTCCTAAGTTTGGTGGGCGCGTTCGCGGCCGGTGTATAGTCACACGCGGGTGCTAATACCGGGTTGGGTAATAGCCAGAGGTATGCGCTCGTTGACGGTTCGAGAAAAAGTGCTTCATGATTTTTTGGTAATTTGCACACAATGTTGCTTAGTGTTCCCATTCAAAATATTATTCACTCAGGGATACCAACATAAAGTCTATTGCAACTAGTAAAATCTTATAAAAACACAAATAAATGTATAAATCGCTATCTGTTAATCACACAGCTGAATGAACGAGAATAAGCCCCCGGCAAGAGTGATTTGATTTGACTTCTAAAAATACCAAGTGAATTTCTTTTGGTTTGAGAGTAATGACAATTGTATAGAGGTAATAAACTGAAGAATGATGTTTGGATTGATGCCAAATACTAGAATAAGAACATCCCTGCTTTCGACAAGCGGAAAATCCTAGCGAAAATAAAATGGAATTGATGAAAAAGTTTTGAAAAGAATTCGGGGGGAGTTCGGGAATCTGAGACCATTTGTAACTGATTACATTAATTCGTAATTACAAATGTAGCATTTTACCCCCATAATATGTATATGTATGTGTATTTATTTATATGTAGCATATAATAAAACAGTGTTAACTGTTTACTTTTACTGTACTACACCGTAAGGGACTTGGCGTGAAGATATGTATGTATGTATGCTAACTGGACATGAAATAGTTCTTAAGAAAAGACTGTTGTGTCTATGTATCGCCTCTGTGGTTTAGCGGTAAGGTGTCGGACTTGACTTCTTGAGGTCCCGGGTTCGGTTCTCGGGTCGGGCAGCAAAAAAAATTCGAAAATGTATATTTTCAATTTTCCAATAAAAATTACATTGCCCGAGATTAGATATGTGCCTGGTTGGCGATAGGCTTACCACCTATCATTGTGGAACTTCGACTAGTCGTGGGTGCCCTGGTTATACCTCTCCTTACCGCTTTAGAGATTCTGCTTGGTACTGTATACAAAAAACCTATAACCAGGCTTGTAATTTTCGTGGTTTTTGTGTTTAATTTTCATGCAAAAACTGCTTTACGGATTTTCACCAACTTTTGTGTTGTAATAGCTTAAAGCCCGGATCAACATTTAAGATAATTTAAATTTCATCAGTAACCACGAAAAGTCACTTGAAACCATGAAAAGTTGCGGGCTACATCTAGTGTTATGTAATAGTACAGATCGTACGCATGATATACAATAATGTGAACGTGGGCGGATGTACGTACTCTCGGAAAACTGGGTTGAAATTTCAGGAAAATCAAGGGATAGGCGTAGGAATCGTATTACTTGACACTTGATAATCTCTGCATGACCCGCAAGGGACCTGGCTTTAAGATATGAATGTAATAATAATAGTAAATCATCTTTATTTCACATAAACCTACAAGAGGCACTTGTGACGGGTCTATATAATAATAAATCTACCACCGGATCGGAACGCGGCCGCACACTGAGAAGATACGGCAAGAAACTCAGCGGGCTTGTCTTTTTTTCTCTTATCCTATTAATATTATAAATGCGAAAGTTTGTATGTATGGATGTATGGATGTTTGTTACTCTTTCACGCAAAAACTACAAAGCCGATTACGATGACATTTGGTATGTAGGTAGCTGAAGACCCAGAATAACATATAGGCTACTTTTTATCCCGGAGTTCCCGCGGGATTGAGACTTACGCGGGTGAAACCGCGGGGCGCAGCTAGTTTTAAAATATATTTACGATAATTAATGTAATGATGCATTATACATTACAAGAGATTGGCATGTGGAGCAATTAATCCCAAGCAGTCTTATCTGTTAAATATTCAGCAATATTATAATAACCTTTTTGATTTAATTTACATTTAACACATTTTTTAAATGTATTAATTGAAAGTTCTTTCATATAATTGGGAAGTTTATTGTAGAACTGTATACATAGGCCCATGAAAGAATGGCTCACTCTGTGGAGACGAGACACATGCACAGCAAGATTATTTTTATTCCTTGTATTGACACAGTGTATATCACAATTTCTTTTAAATGCACTTGAATTTTTGTGAACATACATTAAATTTCAAAGATATACTGCGATGCTACAGTTAGAATCTTGATATGATTTTAAATTACCGATCCAGTTCGACTTTGATCGATTGATAAAGCTGTTGACTGTCGATGTTCTGTGCCATATCACTTAAAAAAGAATATAGATTTGCAATGGCCGCGAATCTGCTCCGTACTCGCTAAAGTAATTTTGTTAAACTTAATCTTATTAAGTAATTGTTAATAATTTTTACAAAATTTATATAAGATGGAATCATCATAACGTTAGTTCTGGTTATTCGTCACGTTTAGAGGTGAGATCTCAGATTTCCTATTTTTCATTCAGGTACAGATTTAGAATATTCACATAGAACATACAAGTAGTTTTTCTGCGCTTTGACATTAGTGTAATACCTACCACCGTATTGGAAACGTTAATTCGGTGATCCAGCAAAAAACTCAGCGTGTTTACCTTTTTTATGTTGGAGTTAAACAGTGAGTCAGCTGGTGTTTTTTTCACATGAACTGTTTCATGCCTTAATGCTATTATATGCAAGATCGACCTTTTAACTACTTAAAGACGTTCAGACATTACTAACATATGTAACCGTGTAGGTTTTGTTGAGCATGACCGTTGCCTTATACGATTTTTAATTAAAATATAACGACAGTATATGATTGATGCTTTCACATAGCTAAATATCTAAATATCACCATTTAGTGATTTATGTGAAATGAAAATTACTGACTAGTGTTAGGCTAGATCGTAAAGTTTCTCAGAAAATTTAAAAAAATATTTTAGGCAACAGAATAGCCGCTCTAGAGATTGTTAATTTACTCAAAATTCGCAGGTTAGGTGGCAAATTGTAGCAAAATATTATAAACACAAAAGTTTTGTACAGATGTTCGGATGTCACGCCTCAACGACTGAATGTTTTGTATTAAACTTCGAACAAAGTTTAGACCTTTGTAGAGAGGGGATGCTATTTTAAGACGAGAGATTTGATATATTTTAATAAAAATCGTTTGGCAAGAGATACCTTGACTTTTGAAAGATATGAAGTGTTGTTGTTGGACTTGACTGCACGAGGTCCCGGATTCGAATGCCAGGTCGGGCAACAAAAAAATGTTGTTCGGGATTGGAAATGTGCCCGGTTGGCGATAGGCTTGCCACCTATCACATTGTAGGACTTAATGTCTTCGGCTTGTCGTGGGTGCCCTAGTTGTGCCTCTGCTACCTCTTTGGGGATATGGGCGTGAAGATACTTTATGAAGTGTATATCGCAGCCAAGTTAGAATAGCTGTTCAGTTGCACAGCTTGGCATTTCATTGAATAACGCTATTCAACCAAATGTCTAAACGTTAATTAGTCGGGTGGCTGAAGACAATTTTCAACTGTACAGCTAAACAACATGCTTAACCTACTGGTTAAATGTCAATTGCCAGGGTAATTATCATCGTTTAAGAATGACAGGAATTAAATACTAAAATAAAATTGTAGCTGAAATTGAAAATGAAATTGATGTCATTCCTACAAACACTATAAAAATATAATTATTTTGTGGGGGTAAAAATGTATTGGTATTTGGGGACATGTAGTCACAAACATTTCTTGTTAGTCTCAATTCTCAATATATTAGATGTACCTAATCTGTGCCTCCTACTGCCTTTTATGGGGAAGTCCGGCTTGCACTTAGTCACTTTATTATTATTTTTTTGCTAAGATGGTGAATAAGTAATTTCTTCTGTTAGTAAGAGATAATCGTAGTTTATAGACACCATAGATGTAGATGAATCATTGTCTTATGGCTGAGGTTTTAGGCCAATTGTACAAGCCTACCAACTACTACTCAAAACCTGAACAGGACAATGTCGTTATCGCGACAGGAATAGGTAAATGCCTAAATGACAAGCTGCTACCCAGCACTTTACCACAAGTGCATAATCGCATCTGTGGTCTAGCGGTTGTTGGACTTGATTGCATGAGGTCCCGGGTTCAAATTCCAGGTCGGGCAACAAAACGAAAATTTGGATTTTCCAATTTTCTAATAAAAAATATTGCTCGGGATCGGATATGTGCCGGTTGGCGATAGGCTTGCCACCTTTCACATGGTGGGACTTAGTATCTTCGGCTAGTCGTGGGTGCCCTGGTTGTGTTTCTGCCAACCTTTTCGGTGATATGGACGTGAAGATACTTTTTTTATTCTACAAGTGATCTAGTTGGTAATATCCCATTTGACCTTTAATCCGGTCCAACACGGGCTTATTTCAATCACAAATTTAACAAATGATACATACAAAGTTGCCAAATAAATAATGAAATACGTCAATAAAATAAATTCGTCGAAAGAGAACAGATAAAAGTTTTTATTGACATGTTTTGCTTAATTTTGGAATCCTATCTTGCACACAAACACGAGAGCTTTAAGAGTTTTATTTACTGTCTGGTCCTTCTTATCTTATCACAAAAAGTTGCCACGTGTCAAATCACAGATTCAATTTAAAAAAAAAGGTATCTTCACGCCCATATTCTCGTAGAGATAGGTAGAGGCACAGCCAAAGGCGCCCACGACAAGCCGAAGACACTAAGTTCCACAATATAATATATGACACATATCTGATCCCAGACAACAATTTTTTTCATCAAAAATTAAAATCACACATTTTCGTTTTGTTAGACCCCGGAAATCGAATCCAGGTCCTTTATTCTAACATCGGATCTATAGAACACAACGGCGATTTATGACATTAAAAAAACAATAAAAATCTATTGAGTTTATAGGCTACGGCTATCTCTTACCAACCGGAGAGACGTGGTATTGTTAGACCTCTTACCTCTTAAAGAAATTAAACAATTTATACTTGAACAATAGGCTTAACATTTTAACCATACGTCAGTCATGATACACCTCATAAAAGGCGAACGTTGGTTTATCGTCACTAACACCGTGACATCTCACTAGGTGGCGGAGTTTCGCACCAACTCATCCGAATTGGTACCACCGCATTATCTATTTTTGCCGGCATAACGTCAGTGCTTGCTGATGACGTGTTCCGGTTCGGAGGATAAGGTAGATGGTATACTTACTTTTGTTCGAGGCCTAGCATCCATTGACAACGCACTACTACCACCTTTGGTGTCTCTAGGCGTGAATTTCTTACCATCTTGAAATCCGCCTGCTTGCTTGCCTTCCAATACCATAAAAGAAAAACCGAGGACTTTCTCGTACTTGATTAAGTACCTTGTTCTAACTGTATCGACAGATTATGTGCTAAAATGATAGCAAATCATTAACTCATTCTCTCTCATTTACAACACAAACATATATAACAACAAAGCAAAATGTTTATTAAAATATGATTTTTGACATTAAATATAATAATGTGCGAACATTTCGGAATTATTATAAATATGCCACCTATCACATTGTGGGTTTTAGTTAGTGTTTTCGGCTAGTCGTGGGTGGCCTGGTTGTGCCTCTGCCTACCTCTTCGGGAACATGGGAGTGAAGATACTGATTACGATCTGTCAAAAATATCAATAATTATAAAAAGAAAAGATGTACTTAACAACTTTTCTCTTGATCTTGCCAACACATTTTACTTTCTCTCTTTTTATCTTACGACAATTTTTATCGATACACACTTTTTTAGGTAAACGCTTGTACTTTTCCACTATACATTTTATTTATCACTTTATGTTACGTTATAGCTAACCTGTTTCACTTATCACAGCATCATCAGGGCTTAATACCTAAAGATATAAAGTCTGTTTTAATTAAACGTTCAGTACTTATTTGGTAGAATGTTACTTTCAACTAAGTAAGTAATTAAATAAAGTGGAAAAGTACAAGGGGTTACCTCAAAAAAGTGTGTACACAAAGAAATTCCACCAAGTGCCGACGATAACAAGTATAGTATATAGTAGTAGACATTTTTATTGACTTTTTTTGTTCAAATAATGTGAGTATTATTTCATAACAGCATTCAAAAACTCTATGAATTTGAGCGGATTTCGGAACGTTGGAAGATTTGTTCAGCACAAAACATTCCGCTATCCCTTGCTTCCTCAACCAAATGTAGGAAAATAAAGCTTATGCTTAGAACGTGAAAGTAACTCGTAAAACAAGTACATCCCTGAAGACTGATGAAGCTAACATTTTACAAAGACACTGAGGAATTTAAAGCTACGTTTAGCGTCTGTATATTTGTTATAAGAAAGAATTTCCTGAAGAATTCTTCTATTTCGTGCGACGCTTAATTGAAATCGAGGGCTTTGCTTCTTGGGTAACCCTATGCATGCCAATGGGTAATTTATTACCCGGCAACAATAAAATTTAAACAGATTCTCAACACTTGAATTTAAAGTTGATTTAATTCTGTTTGGGGCTTTTCTTACCCTAAATTATTAAGGAAGGATTTAGGTTTCATTGTCTTTGGTGCAAGTGACCTATTTTTGAACGTAATGTACATTTTAAAAGTTAAAACCTCTTGAAAACTTATCCAATTGTTTGTTATCTTAAAAAAATATAACAAAACTGTAACTCTTTAAAAGTTTTTTTTGTTCAATTAATTTTTGATTAGCAATTATTTTAACTCCATTTTAAAGTCTCTTCCGTGAACACGTTTCAAATATCAAGATAAAACATCCCGTTGTTTAATGCGTTACTTATTTAAAATTAATATTGATTAATTTTAGTCCAACCGCTTTCAAGTGAAATTATACCAAAAATATAACACACTTTAACACAAAATAAGTTAGTATAAAACTTAACCCTTTGAATAATTATTAAATAAAAAAAAATGGTAATTGGGACGAATTATTGCAAGTTTTAGTTCATATCAAATATACTAAGGAATTTCACCTATTGTTACATGCGGAGTAGAAGTACCTATGATGCTACAACCATTTTATTCGATACGACAGCGAATAAGCATGTACATTTCTTAAGGCCCCATACTTAGTCAGCCAGAAGAGCCAATCGCCGCACTCCCCTGTTCCACGATTACTATGAAATATTGCGCTCTAAAGTAAATGTCTTAAGCGACAAATCACTATTTTTGACACTATAAAAGTAATTTGAAAAAAAGTATAAAAACCGAAACACTTATCTTTTAGGTATAGTACTTATCTATGTTTACGTTAAATCTGGTGTCGATATTTTCATAATTGAAGTAGACGGTTGGGTTTTTCTTTCAAAAAAGGGTGAACTTTTTGATTTTTTTTCTATCGAGCAAAGTGAAATGAATCGTGTTTTGGAAACACTAGTCTTATAAAGCATATTCATGTTAATCTTGTGTATTTTTGTCACCAAAACCCATGATTGCTTTGTATGAAAAAAACATTATACTGCTGACGTATTTTAGCATACATGGACCCTTAATGGTAAGTGACAACTGAGATCTATTGATAATGTTGATTTTATTGATGTTTGGTCTATATGTAAGCCTGCCGGATACCACACTCTCTAACCGGAGCATTATGATGGCAGGAATTTTTAAGGCGGTTAATCTCTACTCGGGCAAGTTCCTGCATAGTCTTGCTGGTGATTACCCATCTACAGTACAACTATTTAAGTTATGCGCTTCGGCTTTACACTTTTTTACTCTTTTTACACTTTATACTTATTTTTGAAGTGAAGCTTTTTTATCGGGTTTGGAAAAAAAATTAGTGTAACATTTTTTCGTTACGCGTCACATTTTTCCGTTACGCGCCATCTTTGTTCTTATCCCTACTACGCGTGATTCGAAGTATACTTTCTCCAGCGGAGTAGGGATTGGCAATAAACTTTATTTAACCAATTTCTGTAAAGTTGCATATAGTAAATTATTTTTTGAAAAATAACGTCATAAAGAAGTTTCACTTCTTACGAGTGTACGCTAGTACACGCACACATTTTTTTTAATTGGCTGACCTAATCTTAATTTAAGTGAAATTATTAATTATGTGTAAAACAATTACTAAACAACTCTATCTGTCCTTAAACTACATTCCTATTTCCGAAGCTTGACGAATATAGCCGAAGCGCATAATTTAAATAGTACCTACTGCTGTAAGTTATGCTCGCTTCTTACGAACTGTTAGGCAGAGAAGCAGATTATCATTCTAATATTATAACGAGGAAAACTTTGTTTGTTTGTTTGGTTGTAATGAATAGGCTCAAAAACTACTGGACCGATTTTAAAAATTCTTTAACCATTCGAAAGCTACATTATCCACGAGTGACATAAGCTTTGTTTCATCCAAATCAGTATAGTAGAAGCCAAGTTAGGCAGGCGAAGCTGCGTGAAACTGCTAGTCTATTATACTTTAGATTTGGATGGCAGTCCATCTCAGGAAGGACCATCACTGTGAAACAATACCTTCACTATTATCACTACCATTATACACAGTAGCAATAGTACGATAGAATCACATGCGTAGTTTTTATTTGTACATTCTCTCTGTTAACAAGTTTTTACCATAACGGTGTCGCCTCTGTGGTCTAGCGGTTCAGTTGTTGGACT
>NJDD01003240.1:318420-331190 GCA_002245505.1 Calephelis nemesis
TCTGTTGTGTAGCTACCAGAGCACCCACGACTAGCCAAAGATACTAAAGTTCCACAATGTCAAGGACAGGACAGGCCTGTTGCTCGAGCCTATTATCCAATCCCGAGCATATTTTTTTTAAATATTATAAAATTTGAAAAACCAAATTTTCTTTTTGCTGCCTGACCCGAAAATCGAACCCAGGACCTCTTGCAGTCAAGTCCAATACTTGGACCGCTAAACCAAAGAGGCGATAGCTAAGTTTATGGGATAAGACCATCAAAGCGATCAAAGCCCATGCTACAAAGAAATTTTCACTTCAAATTCTCAAATGTTGTACGTGTTAAAATAACCAATACACATATTGTCAAGTTAACTGTTGTGTATATGTGGACTATTAATGCCAGATGGCCCGGGTTGGGTTTTTTGCGTGAAAACGTAACTTCCTGTTATCGTGGCAACTAAAATTTTATTAGATGCCCGGGTGATAGGACTGGAATTACGAAGGTATACTTTTTAGAGAAAACCCTTCAAATTTAGCGATAAATACGTATTTTATGAAAGGGTTAGACAATAACATTAGGTTTATAGCAAATGAAATTAATTTCGTCCAAAATAATCTATAAGCTGCTCTGTTTTTGTTTGTTTGTTCTTTATTGTACACAAATAAAAATTGTGAGTACAAAAGGCGAACTTAATGCTAAATGCATTCTCTCCCAATGATGTTCATCTAAATACACACTTACGTATTTACAGTATTATTGGAGTAGTAGTATCTTCACGCCCAAATACCTGAAGTGGTAGCCAGAGGCACAACCAGGGCACCCACGACTAACGGAAGACACTTAGTCTCATATTGTGATACACATATCCAATCCTGGGCAACGTTATTTTTTGATTAGAAAATGTACAAAACATATTTGCTTATATACGCAATTTTTTAAGGTAAAAACAAGTTTTTTTTCCAAAAATAGGGATTACTGTTTCTTATAATAAAAGAAATATCTTTATCATTTTAAAGCCATGATGAAGCTGTCAAAAGTGAAACCGGTTAGTGTAGTAATACCTTAAAGTGTTATATAAAATGTAAACTAGAAAATTATAAGAGTTTACCAAATAAAAGTGTATAAAATTTAATACCAAGTGCCGACGATAACAGGTATAGATTCTACAGTTTCTTCTGGTTGCCTGAACCCGGGACTTTTCGCAGTTAAGTCTTTTACCGGACCGCTACAATACCGAATGAATAATTTAGTAATAGTTCTACAAGACACATTTTAAAATGTTTGAAAATCGAACTCGCCACCTCATGCAGTCGACGTCACCAGACCATGGGGTCACAGATAATTAATATTTTGTATAAGTTTCTGTGTTAATGTTTGTTATATTCTGAACATTCCCACATTTGCAAATCATTTTAACGCTAACTATGAGTTGATTAGTGAATACCGTGATGTTTAGTTGCTCAGCTTAGTTAGTTTCAGGATCTGGAAGTTCCGCACTTCAGCGAGAGCCGTGTTTGTTTAATCCGTACTAGTTATCTTTCGCTTAGATAAGATTAGCTAACTTTAATTCAGATGCAAACAGAGATGAGAAATGTTTGTAATTTATAGTGCTGAATACAGTTCTGTTTAAAGAATTTTAGACGGACTTTTTTTAGTATCATTAAGTTTAACATAAATTAAATTTTACCTTTCGATCGTTTAATATGTATCGTTTAATGTTCGCCTCTGTGGTCTAGCGGTCCAAGTGTTGGACTTGACTTCACGAGGTCCCGGGTTCGAATCCCGGGCCTGGCAACAAAAAGTAAAGTTAGGTTTTTTTTATTTTCTATTTAAAAAAAATGTTGCTCGGGATTTGAAACGTGCCAGGTTGGCGATAGACTTGCCACCTATCAAATTGTGGAACTTAGTATCTTCAGCTAGTCGTAGATGCATTAGTTGTGCCTCTGCCTACCTATTCGAGGGTATGGGCGTGAAGATAATTTACCCTATAAAAACTAACATACAAATTAATTGAGAACCTCACCCTTTACCAAGTCAGTTAAATATCAATAATCAGACCATTGAAACTCGAGCTCTAGATATGTGCATCTATGTAATCGATACGAATTACTTCAGATTTGGTTAAGTGCACTTCCGAAGTGCCATCACAGTAAGATGTAACATTAGCATCTTGGCATTAGGAACATTCTGGTTTGTTAACATATTGATAGAGCTTGTGAAAATGGATATAGATAAGGTCTGTATCACATTAAGGGCTGGTTTCACCGATCATGTTGGAAGTTGAGTTTAGTTACACTAAGTTTAGTGTAAGAGAGTTCAATTATCGGTCGTGATCCCGTTCATAAGCTACGATTAGATTTTTTTTAATTAACAGAATTCTTCTTCTTACTTATTCTTACATGTATACAAGGCATACGTATCTTCACGGCAAGTCCCTTACGGGGTAAGCAGAGAATATCGAGTGCCAGACCTCACGATCCTGACAAACCTGTCTAGCTTCTTTCACATTTAATACCCTTTTCAAACAAACACGCCGGTTTCGGCGACTCTTGACACCACCCTTGGATAATATTTAAGTCAAAGCTAAGAAAATATTCTTAATTAGTAATGACCAAATTTCTTTGACATTAAAATTTTCTCATTTGACACTCTTGACAATTGACTAAACGCGTTTTTATGTAGTTCGCGTTTAAATTCTGAAATTAAATTAAATTAATTAATAAAATCTAGCCTCGAGTTTACAGTGCTTGTACCTTAAAAACTGTTGTTTAAAAAAACTGGCATAGTATGCCGAGGTGGAGACCTATATCAGAACATATTTTGATACAGGGCCCATCCGAGGAAGGCAAGTTACAATTTTTCAACAAATCAAGAATTAAGCAAGTTAACTAATGAAACATACACTATTCATGACTTTAAAAAAAATAAAAATTATCCACACCTGGAAACGATTTAAATTACTTTTAATTATATAGTATATTTATTTTGCTATTTGTGATAATATATTTTGCTTCTGACGACCTAGAATGGTCTCATTTTTATTTTTTTGTTATTTTTATTCGCTTTCGGGACCATTATATATCCAAAGTCTAAACCAAAGAGTATATAAATTCTACGTAATAAGAGTCGGGACTTCTATAGAAACGTAGCAAACCCGAACTTGCATGAAGTTTACTTAAAAAATTTTACCCCGTATAATTTGAAAGTAAGTCTAAAGGCATTCAGATATAAGGCAACTAGTGTCATATGATTTAGGTGAATAAAAAACATAGCAAACTGATTTTTTTATTTTTTGATATGAAAGTTGCACCAAACTGGCCTAAGCAATCAAATGGATTTTTATATATAGCATAGAAATAGATTAAAAATTGCAGGTCATTGACGACATTATACTTCCGACGGTCGACAATTTTGGTATATGAGCGAAGATGTGGGCTACAGCTTGTAGGTATCTCCAAGCCTGTATCCCTGAAGTGGTAGGCAGAGGCAAAACCACGACCCACGACTAGTCGAACACTAAGTCCCACAATATGATAGCTGGCATGCCTATTGCCAACCGGGCACATATCCAATCCCTACCATCATTTATTTTGTTAGAAAATTGGAAAAGCCACCTTTTCTCTGTGTGGCTCGACCCGGGAATCATACCTTGGGCCCCATAAAGTTAAGTTAAACATCTGGGCCGCAATACCACACAGGCGATAACAACAACTTTTAAAAATACCCTATCTACTATTACTATTACTGGTTCTATTATTAGCAAAGCTAGATTTAAAACAGTGAGACTTTAAAAGCAGGAACTTAAAAGTTTAAATTGAAGTTTACAAACAATTTAACATCTTATCGCAGCAACAATTTACTTAACGGTAGAAGCTTTAAATACTAAAAACGTTCTAAAAGAGCTTTACTCATACAATGTCGTTTTTGTTATCTACTGAACTATCTAAAGTGAAGGAAAAGTGATCGATTCGACTACAGCGAGCGTTGTATTCATTAGTTGGATAAATTTGTGGTCTTTTTTAAAAGGAAATTAAAAAAACACAGAATATGGAATAATATCAAAATGATAATATCATATAGGCTTCAATATTAGAATTGACACCTCGACCATAGAACAAAGACTCACTTATAACATCTATGGTGTCTATAGAACACGGTTCCTTTTTACCAAAAAAAGTGTAGTGTGCTTGTTTGCTGTGTTTACAGATAAAAAAGGAATGTACAGAAAATGCACTGTTACAAAACGCGAGTTTAGATATAACTATTTATCGCCTCTGTGGTCTAGCAGTCCGGCAAGAAGTCAAGTCCTATACTTGACTTCTTGAGTTCCCGGGTTCGACAACAAAAAAAATTAAAATCTCTACTTCCAAATTTCTAATGCGAATTACGTTTTCCGGGATTGGATAGAGTCTGGTCGGCGATAGGCTTCCACATTGTAGGATTGCTATCACATTGTGGGACTGGTATCTTCGGCTATTCGTGGGTGCCCTAGTTGTACCTTTGCCTACCTCTTCGAGAATATGGGCTTGAAGATCCTTATTTTTAAGTTAAGCTGTAATCTTGTAATCTTGAAATCGAAGGCAGTTTTTTACTAAACCTAAATTATTAAACACTAGAAGTTTCACGCAGCTTCGCCAGTGTAACTTGGCTTCTACAGCACCGATTTGTTGAAACAAAGCCTATGTCACTCAGAGATAATGTAGCATTCTAAAGATGAAAGAATTTTAGAAACCGGTCCAGTAGTTTCGGAGCCTATTCATTTCTAACAAAGAAACAAAAATCAAACATTTCCTCTTTATAATATTAGTACTTATAGAAGTATAGATAATATAACATATCAATTTACCAACCATAAATTAAGTACAATATACAAGTAACAAACTTCAAAGTGTAATAATGTATCGAGGGTGGAAGATTAAGATGTTTAGTCTTCAAACGTTTCTGTACCAACCGTACTCAATAGCCAAAGTTCGATCATTAGCTTGGATGGGATTGGTTAAATTAACACAAGCTCCAGTCCATTTCAGCTGCGGTTTATTGGTGATTTATTAATGAATTGACTAATGACTGACTTAACTAAACCACAACATAACACAATGCAACTTAAAGATTGATTAAAACAACGATATTTTATAGCGAACGATCATCTGCTAGTTATTTGCTATCATAAAGTCCGTTATAAAATTAATATAAAATAAAATAAATAATAACAATAATCAGATCATAAAATCCAAAAAATAATGAATGTGAAGAAACAGACAGGTTTGTCAGGATCGTGAGGTCTGGCACTCGATACTCTCTGCCTACCCCGTAAGGGACTTGGTGTGAAGATAGGTATGTATGTGTACGCATGAAATCTGTCTGTTTGTGTTCGAAATTCAATAAAGTAATCTAAAAAAGTAAAACTGCAAAAATCCACTCCGTTTTTATTACCAAATAAATAATCTAGGTATATACACAATAATTTAGAAAAAGCAAAACTGCAAAAATCTATTCTAATTACCAGATAATTTAGGTATATGCAAATGAAAACAGAGTAAGACAAAAATTAACTAGTGTAAACCTACCAAGCTCCAAGTATACTACTACTACTTATATTATGCGCTTGGGATTTATACTTTTTACTCTTTCCACACTTTATACTTTTATTTTTAAATTCGCTGACCCAATCTAAATTTAAGCGAAATGATTAATTATGTAATAACAGCTCTATATTGATATCATTAAAATACATTCGGTTTTCCGAAGCTTAAAGAATATAGTCGAGGCGCATCGTTGAAAGAGTACTATTCAGTAGTCGTATTACTTATAACTAGTTCGCTATTTTGCAATCTGTCTGCTTGTTTCTAAATTCTTAAAATGTAATTTAAAATAAATATAACATAATAATTTAAAAGCAATTAAAGAAATCCTACTTCATTTCCATTACCAAGGAATCTTTTTTTTCGACTCCAATTTTATTTCACGTTCAGATTTGCTGTAATTATTTTTCGAAATGTAGTCTATGATTCCGACGTAGTCCCGCAAGATTTTTATCAAGATCCGACTAGCATAGGATAGAGAATTATATATTACATTAAGTATAGTTCATAAACCACTAGTCGGATAATAATTAAATATAAATTCGACATCTCGAAATCGTATAGCTTTTCAAAAGGTAATTATAAAATCTGTTCATTTTTGTCTGAGTAATCTTCTAGCAGACACAAAAAAATTAAACAAAAAATAGTCCAATTAATAATCTTTACAGATATAAAATAAAATATGATCTAAACACCACTTTTCGGAACTTTATCAAATATTTATGTGACTAACATTGAATCATGACCTACATTCTGCAAAAGAACTATTACTTTTATTATTACTGCAATCCACTAAAACTATTATAATTAAAATCCAATCTTTATCAGCCGAGCAATCACATAAGAAAAAGATAGACCTCTTCCTTTTTGGAGTTTGAAAAATTGATAGTAACGCAAGTTCCAGTTGTAGCAAAGTTTCATTGGTGATTTATTAATACTTGTCCATTGGTCGAGATTCGACCATAATAAAATTTAATATCTTGTTGATAAGAACGCCATCTTCATTTCTCAAGACCAACTACTCTGTTTCCAAACTTTTTAGTGCGCCATCTGTGATCTTTTATCGGCATCATCAATATGTTTGTTTATGTGTGTCAAATACGTGGTAGTGTGGGTAATATTTTATTTATTGATTTTATGAACTTTATAATCATTATTATTAAAAACTTAGCGTTCTGCACTTCTCTTACACATGATCTATTATTGTGCCAAATTTTATGCTCCTGCGTCCGCGCAATTTTCGTAAAAGGGGTCAAAATTTATGGCATCACGTATTAATATATAGATAATGATATAATGAGTGTATCTGGCCAAATACACTAATGAAATCAATGAGTTTGTTCTGATATTTTGGAATATGAATTTACTCAACCAAAAAGAATTATTGTTCAATGTTTATACGGCGGAGAAATTGAATTATATGGTTAATTTATGTGACTGATCCTCAAAGGCAGAAAATGCTCATGAACCGAAAAATATATAGTGTTATTGCCGTTGTAAAATATCCATTGCACAATTTAATAGCGGTAAAACTCAAAAAACAGAAAATCTGCGGTGTTACGCTCGCTGACCGCATTCGTAACAGTGATATTCGAGAAAGAGTGGGATTAAAAGAAAATGTTGGTGTTAAATTGACAACATGTAGAAAGAATGACAGATGAAAGATTGACAAAACAGATATAAAATTCGAATGTGGATAGATGCAGGTACCCGGGGAGACGTAGTTTGATATTCCACAATCAAATCGCACCTGTGTTAGACACAGATGGTATCAAGTCTCCGAAATCGGCGTGTTTGTATGATGGACAATAAATGTGGAGGAAGGAAGGCTGGCCTGTCAGGACCGTAAGGTGGTTTAGAACTCGATACTCTCTGCCTACCACGTAAGGAACTTGGCGTCAAGATATGCACGTAAACCTCAAAAAGCCGACTTAAATTTCAACAAGTAAATGTTTTTCTTTTTCCTTGATTGCTCTGGGATTCTGTAATCTGATCCAGACTTAGTGACGATGAGACCACCACGGTAGTAGCTCTTTCAAATAACAAAATTGTAACCGGTTCAGAAATAATGAAGAATTCGACTTACATACATAAATAGTATAAGAGTCAAACATGATATGATCTCCTCGTTTTTCGAAGTGTTTTGAAGGTGGATCTGTATATGATACCGATGTATTAAATGGAATTAAATACCACAATTTATCGTTATAAAAGTAAAGTATATTCACGGCCACATCCCTAAAGAGGTAGGCAGAGGCACAACCAAGGCCCTCACGACTAACTGAAGACACGAAGTCTAAGTCTATTTATCAACGCAAAATTCGTTTCATGGTTTTGTTTTATAGTGACAGTCATGACAAGTCATTTGAAGTTTTTGTCCCACTTTTACTATTTATAGATATTTAGGATTTACGCACACGACAGATTTAGCTAAGTTAGTAGTCACAATATATTGTAACTTGGCTCAGAATTTAATAACATCTGGAAGTCGGAAATTTATTATGCCATTGCAATCTGCTATTAATACGAAGCTCGATTGTCGTTCAAAAATTATAATACGCGACTCACGAATATGTCATAATAACAGCAACCTACACCTATAATATGTATTTTAATTATTTTGTGTATATATTTATTAAAGTAATCTTAATAAATATAGTATTGTGTTTTGTTTTTATCAATATTTCTATCAGAAATAAAATAATAATATCAAACTAGCATTCATTTGGTTTTAATTTTTTCTGATACTTGACTTTAAGTCTCTTAATTTGCTAATTTGATTTTTATTGCTATGGTATAAGCAAACAGTTGTCTAGCAATTTCGGATATATCTTACATAAGTATGCAGTTTTTACCGCTCGCGCTGTGATGTTCTGTACTGAAGGATATGGTAGCCAGCGGATGTGCATAGGATTTCTAAGATTCGAGTCATAAAAAACCGTTGCACTGGTAACATTTCTATTACATATAGGTAACGAGTGTCTTCTACAATCAGGAGAAGTATTTGTTCGATACTTTTAAAAATAAAAAACAATAACTTTTGCGAAAAAACATAACCTTTATTTCGTAGTTGTGTAAACTACGCAGCGAATGATTGGATGTTGTTTTCCATAGACTATAATATTCTAGTGGATTATAAAGTCCAAGCTCATCGCTTGCAACAAGTATCGTTGCATTTTCTTACAGCGCATAATCGGCCATTACATTTTAAAGTGTAAGTGGGGAAGTGAAAAGTATTACTGCGAATAGCCGGCGACTTTTAGCGACGAACTCGACAAATGTCCACTCTGTGGTAAGAGTTTTCACCTGTATACAGCGGTTAACATAATTTCACTAACTCGAGGAAGTAGAGAAACACATACACATGAATGGAGTTTATGTGTGAGGACTTTTTAAAAAGATAAGGAAGCGAACAGGAATAAGACTTTTAATGGGAAGAGACAAACGTGGCCTATCGACACCATAGATGTAACAGGTAGAGGGCCATAACGTCATGACGTGTACCGGTTTGTAGGGTAAGGTAGCCGGTAAACTTACTTTTGTTCAAGGCCTAATATCCAGGCCTCAGGTTGGCAACGCAACATTACCACCTTTGGTGTCTCTAGGCGGCGTGAATTTCTTACCATCAAGTAATTCGTCTGCTAGTTTGCCTTCCAATGTCATAAAAATGGGTGTATTGCTTTTAGATAGCCGGGATGCTAAGCTTTTTGTTAAAATGTGCCAGCTGTCTCTCCCCGCGGACCAAAATATGAAAGTGATGTTATGGGGGCAGGAATAGGCAGGTCGGTGGATATCTACCCGAAAAATGACCACTCAGCACTACCACCAATAAAATGACGAATATACAGACGAAATACAGATCCTACCAATTGTAGTAAAAGTAGTATCTTCACGCCCATATCCCCGAAGAGGTAGGCAGAGGCACAACCAGGGCACCCACGACTAGCCGAAGACACTAAGTCAAACAATGTGATAGGTGGCAATCCTATCGCCAACCGGGTACATTTCCAATCCCGACCAACATTTTTTTTATTAGAAAATTGGAAAAATCCAATTTTCTTTTTGTTGGCCGACCCGGGATTCGAACCCGAGACCTCATGCAGTCAAGTCCAACACCCGGACCGCTAGACCACAGAGGCGATACCAATTGTTGTTAGTTTATTACTAGTCGTCATCATCCTAGCGTTAGTCCCATAAACCCATTTCCATCTCCATAAACTTAGGTGTGACTACTCCGAGTCTCCTTTCATTGTCTTCCGTTTTTACTTCGCACAATCTTGTTAGTGAGTCCAGCAGCAAAGATATTATTCCAGGAGATCTGCCTAGCGTTTCCTGAATCTATTACCTTTTCTTAACGGATTTATTGTATTAAATCATTAATTGTTTTGTACATAGGCTGCTAGTAGTACTAGCTAGTAACACATATTTTTCTGTTAGTAATTTTATTTAAAAGTTTAGGTACTATTTAGAGGTAGAACTTTACAAAATCGAAACAGGACTCCTATATAATATAAGTCCTAGTTAATATCGTATTCCATCTCGTAACAGTGGTAGCTCATATATCTAATTATTGGAAAGTATGTTTTTTACGTGTGGAAATCTTAATGGATACATATAACTTTCTGGGGAAGTCACGGCTCATGACGGACTCCTATTGACTCCTGTTTTTAACAGAGAGACACAGCGTGCACCACTTCGGGGTTCCAGTTTCAAACAGGCTCCCCCGTACCTGCTGCAACCCTATCACGACCTGGCGGGAAAAATGTAATGACCACCTCCTTTTTCCGCTTCTCTTGTCCTCTCTGGTCGAAGAAGAGTACTGAGGAGCAGCCGTCCTGGTCCATTTGGTTTCGCTGGAGTCCAATCGCGACCCCGGTTACTCAGCCCCCCTCGCCACGACAAGGCATGGACCCTTTTGGGGGATTGGAAAGGATATTATAACTTAATGTTTTATATCTGTATGTATGTCTATTCTCAATGCACGTCCTTCTAATTTCTATAAAATAACGCTAACTCGTGTCAAAAACATAGATTATTGCCACCATCATTTATTTTTTATTTCACTGTATACTCACTCTCATTATTGTACTTATCTATACCAAACGCTTTTTTGGAGTTTAGACCCACTATATGTTTTTTTATTTTTTTTTATGATATTGGATGGCTAACAAATGGACGAAATTCCTGATGGTGAGAAATTCCAAACCACCATTAACACCAAATTTGTTAATGGTGCGTTGCCAACCTGCAATATGAGCTAATATATAATAAAAAGTAGTCATTGCAAGAAATAGGAAGATATAAGGTCTTATACTAACTTGTTTACGAAACCTGAAAATGATAAATATCCCAGCAGATTATAAAGACTAAGCTCATCGCTTATAAAGCACTTTTCGTTGCATTTTCTTACAGCGCATAAGGGCCATTACATTTTAAAGTGTAAGTGGGGAAGTGAAAAGTATTACTGCGAATAGCCGGCGACCATTAGCGACGAACTCGATAAATGTCCACTCTGTGGTAAAAGTTTTTGCTTATTTGCGGTGACTATATTTTGAACAATAGGGATTTTTGTGAATATGTAAATAAGTATTATATGTTACATCTATATATAAAAGAAAGTCAGGTTTGTCATAACACTTATAACTCGAGATCTGCTGGACCAATTTGCATGGTTTTTGCTTCGTTCGATTTGTCTTCGCCTCGAAAAGCAGAATACACCTTAAAAATAATAAAAACAAAAGAAATAATTATGAACGATGAATCATCTATATATATAAAAGTAAGTCATGTTAGTTAAACCGATTAGGCTCAAAATTGATGAAGAGGCAGCTTAGAAGCGCGAGAAGGATATGGGGTACATTTCATTTCTTACAACAGCGAGGAAACTAGGAAAAACGACATTTTCAATATTTCCCGTACAAACTGAACGGGCGGAACGAAGTTCGCCGGAACAGCTAGTATTCAATAAAAAGTCTTACGATTTTTTAAGTGTTTGCTTATCGTCTACATACATTAGTCATAAAAGTTTTATAAGATGGTACTTTCAAACTTGAACTATTTTTTGCAAGAGTTATCGTACACCAATAAGTCAGCCAAATATGAGACTCGGGTTCGATTCCCAAGAGTTGTAGCTATTTTTGTGATGAGCATAAATGTTTGTGTTTCGGAGTCTGGGAGTTTATGAAATTATCGCCGGAACAGCTAGTATTCAATAAAAAGTCTAACGATTTTTTAAGTGTTTGCTTTTTGTCTACATATATTAGTCATAAAAGTTTTATAAGATGGTACTTTCAAACTTGAACTATTTTTTGCAAGAGTTATCGTACACCAATAAGTCAGCCAAATATGAGACTCGGGTTCGATTCCCAAGAGTTGTAGCTATTTTTGTGATGAGCATAAATGTTTGTGTTTCGGAGTCTGGGAGTTTATGAAATTATACAAGTCTACATTTCTATGTACTATCGTTGACTAGCGTCTAGCATCTATATTACAACCATAATACAATTTGCGTAGAATATCAATTTGTGTAGGTTATTATACCTGGCATACTATTATTCTTATTAAGTTAAACTTTTTTTATTAATTTTCATGACATTGTTAAATGTTTTATAATTATAAAATTAAAAGAATTAATGAACCCCCGACTTAACCTATACATGTAATATAGCCAATTAAATAATCTCGATCACGTCAGTTTTGAAACAAAATTCGTCAATCCGCTGAAGAGCTACGATGCCACAGATACACATACACTCAATCTTATAATGACCCTAAGTCGGGGGTCAAGAATAAAACCGAGACCCCGCAAAAAAGAGTAATGAAATTTGGACCAAAATTTGCTCGAAAGCTTAACTAGAGCATTTTTAGCGCGCCCTCGGCCAGCCTGCAAACACACAAACTTGGTGCTTTCAGATTTAAGTAATGATATTTTATATTACTTTTCAACAGACTTAAAAACGATTCATTTCAAAAAACACAAAACTAAGTCAAAGAAAATAAATTTGGTTAAACAAAAAAACATTATTTTTTCTCGGAAACGCCAAACAGAATAAATAGATTATATTATATATTTATCCTAAGTCCTAACTATATTTTTATCCTAGTTATTTCAGGATATACTGTTATGTATGTTTTAAATGTCTTGTGTACACACCCTCGTGAACTTAGCATGCAAAACTCTTGAAAATTAGTTTTTTTTTTATCG
>NJDD01003241.1:7524-45306 GCA_002245505.1 Calephelis nemesis
TGCAAAGGTATAAGATATAAGCTTGGAATTATTTATTAGATTATTATTTTTATTTGGCAATATAAGCTGTACTAGTTATAATGTTTTTTTATGTAATAAGTCAGCTACCAAGCAAACGAGTTTCCTTATGGTAAGAGACAACCGAGACTTATATATACTATAGATGTTACAGGTCTGTCGCTGTCCTGTGGCAGGGATGCTAGCCTATGGTGCAAGTCTACCAGCAACCCTACCATCTGGACCGGAACATAACACAATCATATAGTATATACATACATATACACAGTAATATAATACAATATTTAAGTATAAGCATACAAAGCCGTAGGAAAAACCTCATAAAGTGGTCTCATAACCTCATGAAATATTTTTTAATTTTTAAGTCTTTAATGCAGTAAAACTGCTAAGTTCACATTTCCGTTCCATGATTCATCTGATGATACGGAAATGTATTTTTCCCGATTTTATATAGATTCCATCATCAGACAATGATGATTGGTGACAATGGAAAAACTTATTAAAACAAAAATAATTGGTAAAAAATTACAAAAAAAATTAACTGCAAATAAAGTGTCGGACATGCAACCTTCTCCTTTTGAAAGTCGCTTAAAATACCTAATCATTGCAAATAGTATAAAATCATTGACAGCATGCTATTTAATGGAAATATGCTATTCAAACATGCTATTCAATTAAGCTGCATTAATTCACTTAATGTATTACTGATTTTCGAAATATAATACGATAATTTAGTAGGCAGACTGAAAAGTAAATCTGCGACCTAATTGGATGTTCGGAGCCTGAAATGTATGTACCTATCTCGCAGTTAACGAGCAAGCTGGGTTACCGCATTGCCGCATATTCGCCTCTGTTACTTCATATCGATCTCTATATATATACGAATCAAACTGTCTGTCTGTGACATTCAAATTTTGATTATAATGTTCTTTTGACTGTACCTCTATAGTGGAAGGTTGAGGTACGACCAAGCCGCCCAGGATAGCCGCAGATACTTAGCCCCACAATACTAGGAAAACCTGAAAACTTTAGGTGCAAAACCTGAAGGTTATAACAGGCACTTATAAAATTGTGCCTTCAATTTATGCGTGCCCAGTTGAACCGGCAAAAATGATTGGTGAGATGAGGTAAAACAAAGTGATAGGTGGCAAGCCTATCGCCAACCGGCTTTGTGTCCAATTTTCGGCAGCGTTGCTTTTATTAGAAATTTGAAAATAATCGAACCCGGTATCTCACGAAGTCTAGCCCCACTCTGGACCGATATGCCACAAAGGCGATATTTGTCCGTTTGATTACTTGTCACGTGAAAAACACTGAACGGATTGTTAGCAAATTGCGTTTAGTAGTAGCTTATAACATTTAGGATATTTTTTACTCTAAGGAAATATTTAGTTTCCATCACTTACCACGAAAAGTTACTTCAACCTGTCTACAAATTCGGGGGCAACAGCTAGTAGATAATAAAATAAAATATTTTTAACAAGATCATTGCTTGTAGAATTCTGTACATACCCGAACTCCTCTTTCTCCATATCTATTCCTGACGCCATAAGGACAGTGTCATGTTCCGTTCCTGAGTTTAAGATAACCGGTACTCTTGTAGATTAGGCTTAGCATCTCTCCATACAGTACAGCGCTACACCTATGCTATCTATGGTATCTATGCGTCTCTTACCATCAATGCCATTTTACCATTACTATGAGTTTTGGTTTCGTCGAAATTAATATACTCGCAAGACCCGTAAATTATTTGTATGAAAACTTTGAACAGCGCCTCTAACGATAACTAAAAGAATAATTGTTTTAAGAAGAAAAGCGTTATAGATTTCGATATATCAATTACCGAACGTCATCTATACCAACTACTGAGCCTATACCATCAGATGGTATAGATTTCGTTCGATAACGTACCACGCACGCACGTAACTTACGTGTCGAAATCTATGACACTTTTGGTCTAAAAATATATTTCTCTTAGTAACCAACAGAGGCGCTGTTCAAAGTTTAAGACCCATTAAGACCAAAACTTAAGACCCATTTTTACGAAAGTTGCGCTGACGCAAAAGCATGAAATTTGGCACACTTATAGTTTTTGTGTAGGAGAAGTGCAGAACGCTAATACTTTTTATTAATAATGCTTATAAAGTACATTAAATAAATAAATAAAACATTACCCACACTACCATGCATTTGACACACACACACACACACACACACACACACACACACACACACAAACACACACACACACACACACACACACACACACACACACACACACACAAATATATAACGATAAAAGATCACAGATGGCGCACTAAAACGTTAATAAAAATAAAAAGTATAATAAAACGTAGCGAGTATAGTGAAGGAGTATCGTATGTTTATTCACTGTATTATGCCGTAAAAAACGATTTCAGCACAAAAACTACGAGCGCAGTCTGGACTTTAATAAGGTTATTTACAAGTATCTGTCGATTGAAATATATCTGCTCGAACAGCTTTTTGTTCGTATTGTTTATTTATAATAATTTCATTTCTCCGCTGCGAAAACACTTGACCGACAGCAGAAATGTTTCAATATTTTTTTTTATTAACGAACTCAATATCTGCTGATGATACTCGACGTTTCCTTTCCATTAAGCGAAATAATGAATATAACATTATTAGTAAATATTAAAATATGTAAAAGTAAAGGATCTATACATCCGTATTCCACAGAGGAAAACCAATACTAGCCAAATAATTTTAGTCTCAAAATTTGATAGCAAACTGGATGGATTAACTAATTTGGATATTTCTTTATATTTTTGTTTAAACAAATGGGAAGTCCTATTAGTTATAAACAAAAAAATCTATACATACATGTAATAAATTTGTAGAACGATCAATTCTGTATATTCAAAATATTGAAAAAAATAATTGCAGGGGGTGTTACTGGATCGATACCGAACTCAAGTATGTGATTAAAAAAAAAATTGTCTATATGTTCAGGCATCACGTGAAAACTAAAGGTTCGATTTCGATAAAACTTGGTATAGTTATATTTTATTATCCTGGGCATAAAATGGAATACGTTTTATCCTGGAAAAAAATACGTAGAAAAAATCTTAATTTTTCAGTTTTATCACGCGAAGACCGACATCCGCGCGGACGGAGTCGCGGGCGGAAGCTAGTAATAAATATCCCTGGACAAGTCTCACAAATTGAATCTAAATTCGCTATTTATCAATGATAATTATCTATTTTAATGATTATGCACTCTGAGTGCCAATTGATATTACCTGCGAAAACAGTAAATATGTATTTGAATGTAATATTTTGATATCTCGTATATTTTAGCTTACTCCTATTATTGTTTTCTCTTGGTATACTTTTAATTGTGTACGATTTTATATATTTCATTATTTTTTAAAGGTTTTTTTAATACTTTACATTTTTTTTTATGGAAATTGCGTAGAAAATTAAAGATGTTCGAATAAGTATATAAATATTAAGATTTGGTCAACAATTTTTAAGTTTTAATTTACCAGTGACTGATTATTGCTTGAGGTCGATATATATTTGTTAGCGGTCATTTGAACGTGATTTAGTGATTGCCGTAAAACTGACGTCAAAATCTACCATGTAATAAATAAATTTCAATGGACAAGCTACACAAATAGAACAACCCAAAAGTAAGCAAATTATATGCTTCTGTTAAGTGTGTTAGTCAACGATGCTAATACATAGAAATACGTAAATAGATACCAGAATAAATTTAATAATCACCCAGACCCGGAAATGACATCTAAATGTTCATCACACAAATGCCTGCCCCTGTCGGGAATCGAACCCGAACCTCGCGGTTGGTTGTTATAGTTAGGCGTGTACGCTAGCCACTCGACTACCGAGGCGGTCTAGCAGTAAGTTACAAGTAATTCACGGGATACTTAGTAGATTTTTGTGAAATCCTTACCCTCAAAAGACAAAAAATAAGCAAAATAATCTTGTGACGCGTTTGCAAATAAATAATTGCCCAAAAAACACTGCTAAAATTGTTCCCGTAACGAACAAGTGGTTTTTGGCCTTTATCGTTTTAGGAGAGTAATAAAAGTAAACGATGTTATTTAATAAAAAAATAGTAATGGACGCTATATTTTAATTAAATAACTACGAAAAAAGGAGGAAGTTATTCATTCGACTCCTACATTTTTTATGTATCTTAATCGATTTTCGGTAATTTGTAAATATTTTGTAAGTCAACCTTATCACTAAGGGGTATGAAATAGATTCACCCTCATCACTTAGGGTTACAAAAAATAGATGTTGGCCGATTCTCAGACCTACTCAATATGCTCACAAAATTTCATGAAAATCAGTCAAGCCGTTTCGGAGGAATACGGGAACGAACATTGTGATACGAGAATTTTATTTATAAGATAATAAACTTTGAGGTGTTATAATGCCACAGTTTCTGATGATGAAGTTCCAGGGACATCAGTACTTTTTTTTCTCAACCAGTATTCTAATTTTCTCGTATTGATCCGGTTCTCTATAGAATCGACCACCTGCTGTCTTTCTTGAAAGCTTATATGCGTGCAAAGGCTAAACGGGTCATCACCGACGACGTCACTGGTGATTGAGATGAGCAGCAACTTGCCCGGATAGAGATCCACCGCCTTATATGGTGCGGCTATAGATCACGGTGATCTCTTACCATCATATTCTTCGTGTGGGTCCGGGCTCCTTTGCAAAATAGACCATTTACCTTCCTGCCAGGGGGCTCATAAAAGGCAAACATGGGTTTACCGTCACTAACACCTTGACATTTGACTTGGTGGTAGAGTTTTACAGCGACTAGCCCGGATTTGCACCACCGCCTTACATATTTCTGTCGCCATAACGTCAGTTCTTCCCGTTGACGTGTTCCGCTCCTGACGATAAGGTAGCCGGTAAACTTACTTCTGCTCGAGACCTAATAACCCGGCTTCAGTTTGTTAATGCACCATTACAATTTTTGGTGTCTTTAGGCAGCGTAAATTTCCTATTATAATCTTATGATATTCTTTCTTTTCTCCAATATCATAAAAAAGTCTCGTGTTTGTTCGCTATATACATAAAAAACCTAGCGGTCTGTCTGGGCTTATTTTTTATTTATAATATAGTATAGGATTCTAATAGTATTTTTTTAAATTGGATCAGTAGTTTCAGAGCCTGTTCCATTGAACCAAATGTATAGATACATTTTTGATCGATAGACAATATTTGGAATTTGGAACACACCCGGTAATTATACGTTTTTTTTTTCAAATTTAAAGTGCTTGTACACACATTCATTTTATTATTAAAAATGAATCAAATCAGTAAATTCGTTCATAAGTTTCTTTTATGAAGCCCTTTCTTAGTTTTTAAATTAATTAAATTGTCTCCTTCACCCTAAGGTAGTCTGGCAAAGATCGCTCTGAAGCGATAAGACCGCCTTTGTGCACCTAAGTTAAATGTTATAAGTGTAAGAGTGTGTATTTTTTTGTAAATTTTGGTGCATAATAAAGTGTATTCATTCATTCACTCATTCGTTCGTAAGCCATGGAATGAATACGAGAAATAGTGATTCATTTTCATTTACGAGTACGCTGGTTGTGGGAGAGCACGGTAATTTTAATCGATCAACGGTTTAATTTATTACTATTACCATTGATATTGCCGACAATAACTCATTCTTTTCCCGAAAAAGTAGATCCAGTTTGGCCAATTTGGGTGAATTATAGCTTAGATTGTCGGCCATAACCAAAGATCTAAACTTTGTGAAATTAAACCTAACATTCAATTTCGGTAATTGATATCAGTATTTGTTTTTTTATGATATTGAAAGGCAAACAAGCACACGGATTTCCTGATGGTAAGAAATACCCTCCTAGAGACACCAAAGGTGATAATAATGCGTTGCCAACCTGAGGCCGAGATGTTAAACCTCGAGCAAAAGTAAGTTTACCGGCTACCATACCCTCCGAACCGGAACACGTTGAGGACGTTATGGCGGCAGGTATAGGCAAGGTGGTGGTACCAATCCGGGCAAGTTGCTGTGAAACTCTACCACCTATGTTCTGTTATGTGCAACTAAACATATATAATATACGAAAGAAGGAACTTAAAATCTATTGATATAACTTTTGAGGTGTGAGGACGTAACAAACCCATCAATCACAAGAATAACACAGGTATAGAAGAAATAAAAATCATGACTTCTTCTAACATAAAATAACTAGGCGTTTCTTGCTTTCTATGAACATTTGAATTAATTGAAATCATTTGATAGAATAATTACATTTTTCTACACGGTTACTATAATAAACATTTGTATTAAGATTTTCCATTAAAATAAATATCTGTAACTGTTTCCGAGTAGAAGTTTCAGGTGGGTTTGTGAGCATGCTCACCAGCAGAGCCACTTTTAATGTGGATTGTTACACAATCTAGCACAAGTGAAGGTATGTGCCGTGTATGTTTGTTATGTGTGTTGGGTGTACAGTATTTTAAGATATAAATAATTTCTATTCATCAGTGCTTTGCTGCAGAGCATGACACGACGAATAACGATAGAAAATATGTGCTAAGTACGAACGCAACACGACGATAGCATACTTAGTATCCTGTTTGCTAGTTTCCCTCCTTAAAACAGGAAAAGTTTCATAAATAAGAGCGGTCCTACAATAAAATCATTACGTAGGCCTCAAGTCGAAGAAACTCTCGAAAGTAGACCGAATCAAAACAAAAATAGTGTGGCAACCAGAACCGGATTAACCTTGTTTGGGCCTGTAGGCAATACAATTTTCGGGCCCCTTTTTTTACCTATCAATTCCAAAACTCACATATTGTAATTATCGTATTTCGAAAGTTTCGGAATTATGCGGTATTACGCTACAAATTATTATTATCACGTTACGAAAGCTCGGAAGCTTACAAAACGCACCCAACAAATCGGGAATTCGCCCAACGTGAAAGAGGTCCAGAAATCCAGAGGTCGATTCCGAAGACATTTCTTACCTCTCACAACACCTTAGTGGAATCAGTTAGCGATGGCAATATTCCCAAACAATTATGACGGACCTTAAAAAAAGCGTACTTATTCCTTAAAGGTCGGTAACGTATCTGTTATACTCCTGGTATTGCTGATGCCCGTGGGCGGTTGTGATCACTTTCCATCATTCATTTTTTCCTCTTGTATTAAAAAAAGTTGCGTAACTAAGAATTATATTACGAGTACTTCTAATATTAGATACCAGATGGTTCTGTATGTATAAAGTGTCACATGCGTTGAAAAATCTTGTTCATTATCATTTTCGGTCCATAAAACTTTTTTTTGCTGTAGTGGGCTCATGTCGACCCTGGGCCCCTAAGCAGTTGCCTACCTTGCGTTAAGGTTAATCCGGCTCTGTTGGCAACTTAAGTAAAGTTTCTTGGAGACCTGCGAAGTTGTTAGGCGGTAAAAACTCGTTACGCCAAATCGGCCACTAAAACTCGCGAAGCGAAAATTCTATCCAACTTCAATTTACTTTTATTGTTCTTATTCCTCTTATTTTCTGTAGAAACTTTTTCTCCGCATTTTAGACATTCTAAATACATTTATTTTACTAATTCGTAGAAACGCAACGTCTGAATTTCACATTTGATTTATAGCGTTGGATAATGAATGTAATTTCATAGGCGATATGGTTTCCTTTGCATTGGAGTTGCTGTGTTTTATCTCTATATCTCCCCTGCCCAATTTTGCATTCATAATCTCTTTATAGGCGATAGAACGAATTCCCATTACGAGAATACAAATAGTATCAAATTAAATTATAACTGAGAGTTGGCTTCCCCTTCTACATTATTTCGGGTGCAACAATATTTCAGTGTTAATTTATTTTTTAAATTAATTACAAATGAAAGAAAGAAACATGTAATTTTCATTGCCATATCTTTAAGTGTCCCTGTGTTGGTCCGGACTCCTTTGCACCTATAGATCATCTGCCTTCCTATGCCAGGCAGCTCGTAAAAGGCATAGGCTTACCGTCACTAATACTTTGACATCTGACTAGGTGACAAAGTCTTGCAGCGACTCGCCTGGATTATTGCCACCGCCTTACCTATTCCTGCCGCTATAATGCCAGCGCTTGCTCTTGACGTGTTACGGTTCGGAGGGTAAGGTAGCCGGTAAACTTACTTTTGCTCGAGGCCTAACATCTCAGCCTAAGGTCGGCAACGCACTATTACAACCTTCGATGTTTCAAGGCGGCGTTAATTTCTTACCATCAGGAAATCTGTCTGCTTGTTGGCCTTCCACTATCATAAAAAAACCTAATTGGAAGAGATTTGGCAGGACTGATGGAAAAAACAGACCATCAAAAATACTTGAAACCAACTTTTGTATACTATGACAAGTCTGTATATAATAATTATATTTTCGAGAAATAATAGATACGAGTTTACTTCTTGAGTTAGTTTACGAGACGGGTGGGATTAGTGATGGCTTAGTTAACTTCGTCTATACATATGTTTCATAACGTCACGTTATAAGAGATAAATAACATTTGTCTTGTTACAATAGACATGGAGTATTTAAAATTACTAGTGGTCGAAATTCGACCATAACAAATTTTATTATCTTTTTGATAAAAACGCCCTCTTAGTTTTTTAAGACCACCTACTTTGTTTCCAAACTTTATAGTGCGCCATCGGATTCTGTGGGAATATATTTGTTTGTGTGTGTCAAATACATGATAGTATGGGAATTGTTTTATTTATTGATTTAATGTACTTTATAAGCATTATTATTTAAAACTATTAGCGTTCCGCACTTCTCCTACACATAAACTATAAGTGTACCAAATTTTATGCTCCTGCATCTGCGCAGTTTTCGTAAAAAGGGGTCCAAAGTTTTGGAATCACGTATATAAACAAACAGTGCGAAAAGAAAATCAGTGGGTCTGTCTTTTAAGAAAAAATCATAAATTATAATAAATTAAAACACATTTTTTACATAAAGTATTATATAATAAATTGCAGTAGAATATAAAGTAATCTAAAAACGCAATCAAAGAAATGCTCGCCTTTCATGAGCTGCCTGGCAGAAAAGCTGATGGTCTATTCTGCAAAGGCAAAGGATCTTGAAGATAAACATTACACTAGTCAACACGATTCTTGTTTCCTTTTTTTTTTTGAAGTAAAAACTTCTTTAGTAGTGTTGCGCACTTTTTTGGAATGGGTAAAAACTTCTAAACTTGAGTCAGATCGAAAATTCGTAAGACGGCGCAATGGCGCTTGCGCGAATGTTTGTGTTGTCATGTTTGTGTACGATAGTGGAACAAAAATGAATGAAAACATGAATAATGTATTCTACCACATAATTGATAGTACTTGCAAAATTATTCCCTAACTAAGTATTTCAAAATTTCAAAAATTCACTACGTTAATATTCAAGTTCAAGCCCGCACTCCCGGAGTGCAACCCGTCGTTTTTTTTGTTGAATTGGTTACTGTCACGAAAATGATCATATGAAAAGAAAAACTGGGAAGACTGCATCGAAAGTGGGAAAATGTATTATAACTTTAATTTTGTCCATACAAACTGTAAATAGCTAATAATATCAAGCGATAAAAAGTATGCCGAATCTTCTATACTATAAAAATACTTTTCTTGACTACGGTAAGAAAATTTGAAAATAGAATAAATCACGTAGTGTGGACTTATTTTTGCTTTAGCTTGAAGTTAGAGACAATATTTGCATCGATAATATCCAGGTCAAGGATGTTGCGCCCCATCGAGACTCGAGGAGTTCGAGACGTCGAGACGGGGAGATTACTGATGGCTTAGTTAACTTCTATGTTTGAATTTAAGCTTCTGGAAATTCTTGTTTTTAGAAGCTATGTAGTTTTTACCTATTAAAGCATGAGGAAACAGTGTTCTTCGGAATAAATGATATAGTGAATTTAAAATATACGCTACACTTCAGGATGAGTTTTAGATTTAATAATATAGTAAATTTAAAATATATGCTTCAGTGATAGAAAATCAAGCTGCGTAGTCTATACCTATTAAAACATGACGAAACAGTATGTTTTGGATTTTATAATGAGGAAAATTTAAAAAAGACACTACACCACAATTTATATTAGGCAGTTGTGGTTGGTAATAAAACTAAATGAAAATTTTTCAACCTTTGGCTTATTTATTTTCGCAAAGATTATTATTCTCCTGAACCAAAGCTATATCATTTGTAATTATTAACTGTTTGTTTACAGTTAACGTACTTAATAAAATATTTTTTAAGCGCCGCAAATTTTAAAATTTTAATTTTAGTCTTAGTTTTAGTTAGTATTTTAAGTATAGTTTTAGTTAGTAAAGATTTTAATTATACCTATAGTAGTTTACGTAGGAAAAAATCTAAAGACTAAACAAATGACACCAACAAGACTACTGGTGGTAGAGCGCAGGAACTTGCACGGGTAGATTTCCAGGGCCTTAGACCTGCCGCCATAATGACAGTGTCATATTTCTGGCCAAAGAATAAGGCAGCCGAAAGACTTGTATACAAACCACATGATGACATGAGGGACGCATCTGTAATCATTATCAAAGCATTATATATGGTACCTATAGGCCCCGGTTGTCTATGCTATAAAAAAGCGTTACAAAACGTTCTCAAAAAACTACAAAAACACATTTAGGGTTGTCCGACCCGGGATTCGACTCCGAGACCTCATACAGTCGACGCCAACACAGAATCAGTAAACCACAAACAAGTCTTTTTACGATATTAATCAATCAATCAATATGTTATATAAAAAGCTTTCGTTACTGAGTGACTGACTGACTGACGGACAACACAGAGCCAAAACTACTAAGCATAGAAAGCTAAAATTAATATTAAGATTTCTTAGGTCGTGTAGGGGAGCAAGACAGGATTATTGGAAATTCTATTTTTAAGGGGTGAAATAGGGTTCATGAGTTTATATGTAACTTCGTCCATTGATAGACACCTAAAATTTTAAATTGAATTTTGTTGTTAGCAAAAACAGTAGGTCAATAATTAAAATTTGAAAATTACATTGATTTAGGGGTAAAACAAGGGAGCAAGTTTGTTTAAAACTTCGTCATCTTTAATATTATACATATGAAATGGAAGTTGAAATTTGGTATGAAGGTTCCTCAGAGAGTGTAGAGTAGCACCAAGAAAGGATTTTCGGAAATTCTACCCCGAAGGTGGTGAAACTGAAGAAAAACGTTTATATGAAAGCTCTACACTGTTGAAGTTGGAGCCTTGAAAATTTGGATTTCTGTTATTTATCTAAAATATTTATAGGACATATTTTAGAGTTGTCTAAAAAAATAATCCTCCCCACCTTTAAAAGGGGGCTGAAAGATTGTATGGGACTTAATACGATTTTCAAAATAGAAAGCTGAAAATTGGTAAACATACCTATTCTTCGTTGAAAATTAAAAAAAAATCCCGATGCCCGCCCTTCGTGCAGTGCAGTCGAATTCACCTGATGAAGTTTTCTCTCCTGACGTTGAGTTTTAGTAGTGTGTGTATTGTTGGTGTTAATAAAACAGTTTAGTGGTGTGTGTTGTGTGTAGCTGGATAAATTTGGGAGTTTTAGCTTCCGGTAAGTCCAATTCATTCATAGCGCACTATTGGTCATTCATTCATAGCACATTGTTGGTGCTAATAAAACAGTTTAGTGGTGTGTGTTGTGTGTAGCTGGATAAATTTGGGAGTTTTAGCTTCCGGTAAGTCCAATTCATTTATAGCGCACTATTTTGCCTGTTTTGTCACCCCAAAATACGTATACATTTTTTTTATAACATTGGAAGGCAAAAAAGCAGACGGATTTCCTGATGGTAAGAAATTCTCGCCGCCTAGAGACACCAAAGGTGGTAATGGTGCGTTGCCAACCAGAGGCCGGGATGTTAGGCCTCGAGCAAAAGTAAGTTTACCGGCTACCTTACCCTCCGAACCGGAACACGTCATGACGTTATGGCGGTAGGAATAGGTAAGGCGGTGGTACCAATCCGGGTGAGGTGAGTAGTAGAGGATGTCACGGTGTTAGTGATGGCAAGCCTATGCTCGCCTTTTACGAGCTGCCTGGCACAGGAAGGCAGATGGTCTATTCTACAAAGGAGCCCGGAAGGGGAAATTGCAAATTGTATAATTTTATTTTAATTTCATGTCAAAATTACCCTCAAACCCAAAAACAATACTATACGGTAAAGAAAACCTTTCTTTAAATTAGTTGTTGTCTAGTCGAAATCCTTACATTTTTTTTTAAATACAATAAATTAAAAATAAACAGAGATAGAATATATATTTATTTTGATCTGTATATATCTAAAAAAGTGAGAAGTAAGTATCTTCACGCCCATACCCTCGAAGAGGGAAGCAGAGGCGCAACCCATGGATATTATTATTATTATCTATTTAAATTATTTATAATAATTTCATATTACTCCACATATATGGGTCGTACGCTTCTATGTCTAAATTGGCGTAACCCGAGTATACGATTGTTGCACCGAGGATACCTAAGCGGATAATACTGTTTTCACGCCAAATGACAAAATGAAAACCTAAACGTTTGAAAGTTTGTTCGAATTAGAAGCTGCTGGGCTTATATATTTATTTGGTTTAAAAGTTTGTCGGTCCATGTGAGAACTAGAAAACTCCTACTAAATCTCTTGAATTTACTGGCGCACTATCTGGTAGTCATTTGATGTTTATGTTCCAGTTTCACAAGAAGTATGTGGAGCTTCTTCTTCTTGTAAAATTGAAACCACTGTTTCAAAATTAAGGTTACTAAAAGTTACTCAGCGAAGGTCAGAAATATTTTCACCTATCCCCAAAATCACAATTACGGATAGTGAATCCATAAATTAATATAATAAACATAAATAAATCAATGCCTAAGCAAACAAAAAACTTAACAAAAAGGGTAGGGGAGCCCACAACACACAAATAAAATTACGAAAAATTAAATAAAAAAGGTCGAATTAACGTTCATCGACAAGAGCTTACAAGGAATTAAAAACCCACCTCCAACTTCATAGGAAAAGAAAAGCTGCTTATCAACCTTTCCATCTTGAAGTTCGTAGAAGAACACGGGTTGCTTATCAAGCTTCCCACCTTGAAGTTCATAGTAGAATATAAGCTGCTCATCAAGCTTTTCGTCTTGAAGTTCGTAGAAGAACACAAGCTGCTTATTAAGCTTCCCACCTTAAAGTTCGTAGTAGACCATAAGCTGCTCATCAAGCTTTACATCTCCAAGTTTATAATAAAGCACAATCTCTATATCAAATTTCCCATCCAGATGAACTTCGATAGGAAATTGGTTATTATCAACTTTTACACATTTAACACACTTGGAGAAATGGAAAAATATAATATCATGAAAACAATAAAGCAAAAACATAGAATACTAATCACTACATAGTATAAAACAAAGTCGCTTTCCCTGTCGCTATATCCCTTTGTTTAAATATTTAAAACTACTCAATAGATATTGATGCGGTTTTTAAATAGATAAAGTGATGGAAGAGGAAGGTTTATATGTATATTTTATACCTGAGCGAAGCCGGGGCGAGCCGGTAGTTATTAATAAATATAAATAACTATTGTCCGGTATGATCTCGATGAGTATGTTATCATTATTTTTTTAAGTTTATTTTAAGAACTTTAATAATAGAAAAACATTTTTGTCTCATTGTGCCTGTTTTTGGTTAATAGCAGTAATTTTAGTCTAAAAGAAATTTTAGCTAGTTTTTGACGAAACTAAGGCCATTACTAGCAAAAGGTGACCATGACTAGATTGAAGATTTTTGGCCTTGGCCAAATTCGTACCATTGCAAGCCGTTGTCATGTTCCAAATTGGAATCTCTTACTCATTCAATAAAAAAAAATTCAGGTTAGTAACGCACCATTAGCATCTTATGTCTCTATAGCGGACGTGCATTTCTTCCTATCTTTTTTGTGGTTATTTGCATTCCAATTTTTTTTTATGACATTGGAAGGCAAACATGCAGACGGATTTCCTGATGGTAAGAAATTCCCGCCGCCTAGAGAACACCAAAGGTGGTAATGATGCGTTGCCAACCGGAGGCCGGGATGTTAGGCCTCGAGCAAAAGTAAGTTTACCGGCTACCTCACCCTCCGAACCGGAACACGTCATGACGTTATAGCGGCAGGAATAGGTAAGGCGGTGGTACCAATCTAATGTCACAAGAAATCTCACTCAAAAGGTTTCATAACAAATTATTTCGAAATCGCTTACGAAAACACTTATCCTATCACTTATCCACTGAATGACTCCATAAAATTTAGCTGGAATATTTGCAACGCTTTTGAAACTGGTCACACTGGGGAAATTACTATTAGCTTCTTGTTCACGGCTTATTATGAGGGCATCCTTAGGGATTACTCTGACAGCACGCTTTTCAGTAAACGCCAGCTACTGCTGGCATTTAAACCACTTTAGCTTCATTAGGGGCTGAACTTAATTATAGACTCACTCCTATTTGCGTAGTGAAAAGGATGATTCAAAACTGATAAATACGTAAAAATACTTTTGATACGAGCTGAGCTGACAGATTTAGTTCTGTCCTAACTTTGAATATTGTTTTTTTTTATGCCATATCAAAAACACTATTTATGTAAACTAACAAAACAAAAAAGATTTACCGGATTAGGTTTAAGGTTTAGGGAAAAAGGGAAAAGTCTGATTTCAATTGACTCATATTATATGTTCGACTCATGTATTTTTTATAAAACAGGCAAATTTTATAAAAAAAAGGTGTGTGGGATTCACACACGATAGAAGTGAAACCAGTAAATCGACAAAAGAATGAGATGAATATATATTTGTCTCTCTTACCTGTCGTTTTTCAGTTGCACACGTTTTGAAATCACAACGATTCTACAGAAGTTTCACTAGCTACAGCACAACTAGCCGAAGACAATAAGTTCCACAATGTGATAGGTGGCAATCCTATCCACCGGGCACATATCCAACCCCAGGCAACGTTATTTTTATTAGAAAATTAAAAATATACATTTTCTATTTTTTTGTTGCCCGACCTGGGGATCGATTTCAGGACCTCAAAAAGTTAAGTCTGACGCCAGACCGCTAGACCACAGAGGATAATTTATAAAAAAAAAACAAATTTAAAAATCTCGGAAACGATTAGATTTAGGATAGAGTATTTCTGTCAAATCAGTCAGAAGTGAAGCTATACGACCTAAACTTTATTACAGCTTTATCTGATGAAAATTTTTGTATAATTTATAATATCCACATAATTAAATATTTACATGTAAACAACAACCAAAGAATATTAATATTTTACAAGACAAAGCTTTGTCTAGACTCCAGATCAATCAGAACATTAGACACGAATACAATAGACGAGCATCAAAAGGTAAAACAATATTTAGGTATCCTCTTGATAGTGTTAATTATTATAAATGAATAGAATTTGTATAGACCGTGTTTCGTCCACATTAATCATCCGGCCTGTTCGACGGCCATTGATTAGAGATTAAACATGCATTTAGTAATAGACTAATCGTCCATTCGCGTGCCACTACGATATTGGTCACGTTATTTTTAATAACACACGTTATGTCTACTTTTGTAAAATAAATCATCCGCTTATTTTTAACTAACGCTGACTAATTTTGTTGAATGTTTTATTACTTGGTTGTAATGTCTGCATAGAAGATTGGAACCAATTTCCCCGTGTTGGTCCGGGCTCCTTTGCAGGATAGACTCTTTGCTTTCTTGCCAGGAAGCTCGTAAAAGGCGAGCATAGGCATACCGTCACTAACGCCGTGGCATCTGACTGGATGGTAGAGTTTCGGCGCGACTCCTCCGGATTAGTACCACCGCCTTACCTATTCCTGCCGCCATAACGTCATGACGTGTTTCGGAGGGTTAGGTGGCCGGTAAACTTACTTTTGCTCGAGACCTAACTTACCGGCCTTAGGTTGCCAACGCACCATTACCACCTTTGGGATCTCTAGGAGGCATAAGTTTCTTACCATCAGGAAATCCATTTGCTTGTTTGCCTGCCAATATCATGAATGTGTATTGTTTTTATGTATTTATATAATTTAACCGACCCGGTGTACTTCACTCAACAGGCTATCGATACTCTCCTTTTAGTAAGCGGAAAAAAAAGTATCATAAAATCTTCCTCAAAACATAAACTTCTTACCTGCCAAATTATGTTACGATTGGTTCAGTAGATTCGGCGTGAATCACGATCGGTGTAAATGCAGACAGATAAAAATATAAAAATTCTGAAAATGCTAAAAATGTGTTCTGCTGCCCACTTTTAGTCACCTGCTCTTATTTTGTTTCATTCATTCCCTGGAACCGCACAAAGTTTCGTATGTTAGCGAGATCTTATTGGCTAAGATCCGAACCTAATTCTCCCTGAAGTGAGCTGATAATACTCAATTTAACATCATGAAATAAATAAATAACATAAGTTACATATATTAGAAAATATATTAAAAATGGGTTGCCTTAAAAATTACTTTCCAGTATTTTTTTAAATTATTTTTATTTAATGTATTTCTCCACGTGTTAGTCCGGGCTCCTTTACAAAATAGACCATCTGCCTTCTGCAGCTTGTAAAAGGCGAGCAAAGGTTTACCGTCACTAGCGCCGTTACATCTGAATAGGTGGTAGAGTTTCGCAGCGACTCGGCCGGATTGATTCCAGTGCCATACCTATTCCAGCCGCCATAACGTCAGCGCTTGCCATTGACTTAATTCGGTTCAGATGATAAGGTAACCGGTAAACTTACTTTTTCTAGGAGCCTAACATCTCGGCCTTAATTTTGCAAGGCCCCATTATCACCTTTGGTGTCTCTAGGCGGCGTGAACTTGTTATCATTAGGAAATCTGTCTGCTTGTTTGCCTTTCAATATCATAAAAATAATGAATGCACAAAATTCACTCTCCTACATTTTTTTATCTATAATATAAAAATGAATCGCTAAATGTGTTGGTAAGCGCGTAACTTCCGAACGACTGGACCGATTTGGCTAGTTATTTTTTATTATGTTAGTTATTATCAGGAGAAGGTTTTTATGAAGAAAAAACCGGGAAAGTTGTAGGGCAAAATTGGAAAAATATTACTTTATTATTTCCCATACTGAACGGGTGGAACGAAGTTCGCCGGGACAGCTAGTATATTATTAAAAGTATAGATAGATTATGCAAGATATTAAGATTACTAAGTTATGGATTGAAATGTTAGGGCTTTATCTCAGAGAAAATCAAAGAAAAATGGAAACATGATTATGACAGATTATTCTCAATTTGTAAAATTCTTCCTGTTCATTGTAAAGTTAAAATATTTAAACATAATAGAAAACTATTACAACGAAGAACACAAAAAACAAAAAAACATACAACTTTAATACTAGAATATCTAAAAACAAAAGATTGCTTAAACACAATGCCAAAAATTATTATGGACAAAGAACAATCGAGTATATACCTCCCATATTATGTAATAAAGATCCCTTTCTCCTCGAGGAAAATAAATTAAACATAGGCTAAACTTATAGAATATAAGCATAGAATAAAGTAAAAATGAAAAACATATTTTTAAAAATTTAAGGAAATAACATTTTAAAAATTACCATTACTTAAAAATTAGTGTTTTGTTTTATTTTATCCTGAAACAAATAAATAAAATAAGTTTAGTATATTAGAAAATACTTATATTGAAAATGGCTTAGGCTTGACAGTGTATTTTTATACATTTTTTTTATCAAATATTGCAATGCCAAGGTAACAGGAAAATTTTATCCTGACTTAAAGTAGGTGTAAGACGTGTAAAATGTGTAGAAGTTAGATTGACTGTAATTATTTGGTATTCCTGGAATAAATAGGCATGTCATTGCCATTTACTTTTGAATGATGTACGTAATTTATTTAAAAACATTTATTAACTTAAGGACTGTTTTAGTGTAAACATATTGATATAGGATGACAACCAATAAAAAAATTGAAAATATGAAAACCGTTTTTTTTAAATAAGCAGAAATCCGTCCAGGATTTTTGGGCAAACCTTTTTAATATTGTTATCTAATATACTACGTTTATAATAAAATACGTTTCATTCTATTATCAGATTGTCATAGGTCGATGTATATCTACTATAGTATCTTCTATTATATTACTAGTTACAATTGTTTATGAGTAACGTTTTAACCAATAATTAAAAAAGACTTTTTTACAGAGTCTGTAGCTTTATCTTTCGTACAATCCATACAAACCCACAATCCACACAATCAGTAAATGACGAAAACGTAGTCCTTGAAATGGGTCCCAATATTGATTATTATTAACATAAACTCCATAAAATATTAACCAAATAACACCATTTTCATTATCCATTGTAATGTTTACTGTAAGGGAAATCTCGTTTAAAACGCAAAAACCATTAGCATAGAAACAGTAGGAAAGTTTATTACCCATCTTTTATGTTCCCCGCTGAAATCAGTTACAGGATTTTCATAAAGCGTAATACCTTGTGGTTTTTCTTATAAATGAGTTTTAATAAAAACAAATAAAATGAACGTCAAGGCTCACCGAAATGGAAGGAAAGCAATTGTATCTTTTATCATACTATTTAATTTCGCCTGAAGAAAAACAGCTTACAGTCTTCAAAGCAATTTACGAATAAAGGCTCTTAGAGTTTTGGTGATTTTTATGAAAAAACCTCCGGTATTTAATTTTCCTTTATTTAAATCAATTAATTATGAAATAATGTGAATGTTCTGGAAAAATGAGATTGGTTTTTGAGTACAGATCAAAATTGGATCACGCAAATTTGATTGCTCCTATAAAAGAAGGTACGGTGTTCATCTTAAATGTTTATAAATTAAGTCAGTTGAAATATCTTGTAAGACACCTATGACCGCTTCATTGGTCGAGTGGCTAGCGTACACGCCTAAATACTTCGACCAACCGCGAGGCTCGGGTTCGATTCCCGACGGGGGAAGATATTTGTGTGATGGACATTTAGGTGTTTGTTTTTCCGAGTCTGGGTGTTTATTAAATTTGTTCTGGTATCTATTCAAGTATTTCTATGTAATAGAATCGTCGACTAACAACCATAACACAAGCATATAATTTGCTTACTTTTGGGTTATGTTCTATTTGTGTAGCTTGTCCAGGGATATTTATTTATTACATGGTAGATTTTGACGTCAGTTTTACGGCCATTACTAAATCACGTTCAAATGACCACTAACAAATATATATCGACCTCAAGCAATAATCAGTCACTGGTAAATTGAAAGTTAAAATTGTTGAGTAAAGCTTAATATTTATACACTTATTCAAACATCTCTAATTTTCTACGCAACTTCCATAAAAAAAATATAAAGTATTAAAAAACCTTTAAAAAATAATGAAATATATAAAATCGTACACAATTAAAAGTATACCAAGAGAAAACAATAATAGGAGTAAGCTAAAATATACGAGATATCAAAATATTACATTCAAATACATATTTACTGTTTTCGCAGGTAATATCAATTGGCACTCAGAGTGCATAATCATTAAAATAGATAATTATCCTTGATAAATAGCAAATTTAGGTAGATAGTATTTTAGTAATAATGAACAGTTTCTAAATGTATTATTACTCTTGTAATTTCATTTTACCGGCCGTGCAAATGACCGAGCACGACCGCAGTCCGATAATTTGCCCCAGATATTGCGTGCACAATGTCCGAATTAACAAATATTGTATCTTCATATTTAGATCCATTCGTAATGTGAAATTGCAAAATGACTTAATCTGTAACATTTTGCCGTGTTGGTCCGGGCAAGAATTTTTTGCAGAATAGACCATCTGCTTTCCTGCCAAGCAGCTCGTAAAAGGCGAGCATAGTCTTACCGTCACTAGTACCGTGACATCCTGCTAGGTGGTAGAGTTTCACAGCAACTTGCCCGGATTGGTACCACCGCCTTATCTATTCCTGCCGCCATAACGTCCAATGTTTGCCGTTGACGTGTTCCGTTTGGGAAGGTAGGGCAGACGGTAAACTTACTTTCTGATTAAGGCCTAACACCCTGGCCTTAGGTTGGCAACGCATCATTACCACCTTCGGTGTCTCTAGGCGGCGTGAATTTTTTACCATCAGGAGATCCATCTTCTTGTTTGCCACCATGTACATTATATAGAGACCAGGCCACGATTGTTTCTTACTATCAGGAGATCTTTATGCTAACCTATCCCAAAAAAAATTACTCAAACAAGGTAGGTACGGAGCAAGAGTGAGTATAACTGGGGTCGACCCGTGTTTATAAATATCTAAATAGAGTGCACTCTGCAGTTGGAAACTTCTAGTCTATAATTGAAACTCCTCATCTAAGTTTTCTAATATTCCCAACAAACTGTTATTGGGTGGTTGGTTGCTTTGTACGTTTATGTGTTAACTAGCTGTTGCTTCGCCTTCGTTTTCACAGGAATCTGTAGTGTGGTAGGGATTAAAAGTAGCCTATATATTAATCCAGGTCACAATGTATCTGTTATCCATATTTCAGACAAATTCGTTTAGCCATTCGGGCGTGAAAGGATACAAGCTTTCGCATTTATAATATTAATAGGTTGTTTATAATTATCTTATAAGTTTGTACTTAATGTTATAATAATAAGGTATTAAGCGTAATTAGGTAATTTAAGCGTGAATTTCTTACCATCAGGAAAACCATCTGCTTGTTTGCCTTCCATTATCATAAAAAGAAAAGAAAATATAAATCCCTAACCTCTTGCACCAGAATGAATAAATTGCTTATGGGTCCTGAGGCCACAAATGTTTGGTCGCCTTGACACAAAGTCACTACAAATCACATCTTAAAAATAATACTTAGCAAATTGAACACTAGTTTCATAATGTAAGGTAAAAATTTTATTGAACAACTATCTGATCCGGCAGACGTTGATCTGCTATGAAAAAGTTGGGGTGAGTCACCCTTATCACTAAGGGGTATGAAAAAGATTCACCCTCATCACTTAGGGTTATAAAAAATAAATGTTGGCCAATTTTCAGACCTATTCAATATGCTCACAAAAATTAATGAAAATCAGTTAAGCCGTTTAAGAAGAGTATGGGAACGAACATTGTGTTACAAGAATTTTATATATTGTAAGATATAAACGTGCGTATTTGAACGCTAACGCGTTTCTTCTTGTCAAATTGGTATATTAAGCGGTTTCAATGTGATACGATTTTTTGTTTTTTTTTGTCTTGAAACAGAGTTCAGTTTTTTTAATAAACTAGTGGTCGCTCGTTGGTCGAAATTCAACCAAAATAAATGTTAATATCTTGTTGATAAGAACGCCATCTTCATTTTTCATGACTAACTACTTTGTTTAAAACTTTTTAGTGCGCCATCTGTGATCACAGATCGATCGTTATATATTTGTTTGTGTGTGTCAAATGCATGGTAGTGTGGGTTATGTTTTATTTTTGATTTTAATTTACTTTATAAGCATTATTATTGAAAAATATTAGCGTTCTGCACTTTTTCTGCATAAACTACAAGTGTGCCAAATTTAATACTCCTAAGCCCGCGCAATTTTTGTAAAAAGGGGTCCAAAGTTTTGGCATCACATACTAATATATAGACTATCTCATCCCTAAATGTAACCCTGTAAAGAACAATATCCACATCACGTGCGTGTAAAACAAGGACGTAATTGCCAGTAACGGGTTACTGAGTCAATAATTAAAATATATACACTTTACAGTAATAACGCTGTAATGAACAAGAGGTAAAATGTAAAATAAACAAGCCGATTTTCGCATTCAAAATGACCAAGTATTCGCTATTATTATTTACAAACGACCCAATTAATATTCAACGATTTATTTTAATGAAATTAAATAAAATCTGCGTTCAGTTTGTACTAATTTGTAAATACAATGAAAGTTATGTAAACGATACCGAATTTTACCTGATATATCTGGCAGTAGATCCGGTAAAAGTAAATTAGCACACGAACATTTAAATCAATAAAGTATTAATTACTTACTCAACTGCTTTTCGATTTCTTAAAAATGGTAGATAGTAATTTTCACCATTCATTTTGAGGTAACGTCTTAGTATCAAAACTTCGGTAATATGTCACCTCTTAGGTCAACTTATGTTCCGATTTACACTAAACAATCGCATACCCCTCAGTATAAAATATGGACTAGTTACTCATTTCTTCCAAAATCTTTTCCTATCTCTCGATGTAGCAGTGGAACCACGGAAAATACGGGTGATATTCGTAGCAATTGCTTTACCTACCCATTTTACAAATGTTAAAAATATTTTCTACAAATTTAAGAAAAAAACTTCCCTACGTTAGCTATCTCACCTTACTACCCGTATAGGAGTACAAAGAAAGCGAATCATAGGTTTTATACCAGTCGAAGAGACGTGTTAAGAACTGGTTTTAAAAGATGATTTTAACTGTATGTCAGATAAAACGGCACGGAAAAAAGGCGGTGTTTGACGTGCCTGTGCGAGTGCGTGTGCGTGTGTTCATGTGCGTGCGTGCGTGCGTGCGTGCCTGCGTGTGTGCCTGCGTGCGTGCGTGGATGCGTGTGTGTGGCATCATAACTTTCGGGCGGATGACCGATTTCGATGCGGTCTTTTTGTTTGGTTACTGACGTGAGCGAGTGTTATTGTATTTTTTTAATTTTAGTGTTATTCCTATTTACTATTTTTTTCGTAAAGTGATCCGTAAAAAGTGTTTGTAAGTATTTAGTATTGGGAGTAGCGTTTTAGGCTAAATCTGAATTTACTTATTATGAAAGTACATTTAGATTCCTAATCGCTTCTGTAGTTAAATGTTTCGTTCTTGGAACCGACTACATAAGGCTATTATTTGGTGTGACTAAAAATAACCTTCGGCTGCCTCTGCCTGCTATCCCTTAGGCCTCAAACTGGATCTCAGAGATTGCGGAGCGGCGGCGTTGGTGAACTGGATGTCAGCGGAGCGGGGGCGGATCGATCTGGCCGCTGACTTCGAGTTCGGCCATAGCTCGCCTCGCCCGCGCAACGCAATCACTGAGATCCAGTTGGAGGACTTAAGGCCCCATACTCAGTCAGACAGAAGAGCCAATCACCGCGCTCCCCCGTTCCATGATTACTATGAACAATGGCGCTCTAAAGTAAACGTCTTAAGCGACAAATCACTATTTTTGACACTATAAAAGTAATTTGAAAAAAAGTATAAAAACTGAAACACTTATCTTTTAGGTATAGTACTTATCTATGTTTACGTTAAGTCCGGTGTCGCTATTTTCATATTTGAAGTAGACATTTGCGTTTTGCTTTCAAAAAAGGGTTAACTTTTTGATTTTTTTTCTATCGAGCAAAGGGAAATGAATCGTGTCTTGGAAACACTAGTCTAGTAAAGCATATTCATGTTAATCTTGTTTATTTTTGTCAGCAAGATCCATGATTGCTTTGTATGAAAAAAAAAAACAGTAAACTGCTGACGTATTTTAGCGTATATGGCCCCTTAAGGACATAATCGTGAAGATGCTTTATAATTGATTTCAGTCTATTACAGGTGACCATCACCTTTTCTCTACATACATACAAGACGATACTCGTACTCGTACTAGATATAACCGCACAGGTAAATCTAGAGCAGGTCATATGGTTAATTTAAGTGAAATTATTTCTACTCAAATAAGATTGTTTTTGGTTAACTTATTTCAGAAGTGCTCGCCGTTTTAATGAGAAGGCGTAGCTCAGAAATAACTTTAACGCGTTTGGTGTGAAAGATTATTAAAATTATGATACTAAGCGATCGAAGACTGAAAAGAAAAGTTTTTCCTCAAACGGCTTGTTTGCGGCCTTGATTATGAAATGTATATTTTGGATAAAGATGAGAGAATTAGGGCTGATTTAATTATCAAAGTAATTATTTATCTGAGAGCTTATTGATCTAACAACTTTCAGTAATATCGCCTCTGTGGTCTAGCGGTTCAGGTGTTGGACTTTACTACATGAGGTCCCGGGTTCGAATTCCGGGTCGAGCAACAAAAAGAAAATTTGGTTTTTCCAATTTTCTTATAAAAAAATGTTGCTCGGGATTGTATATGTGCCCGGCTGGCGATAGGCTTGCCACCTATCACATTATGGGACTTAGTGTCTTCGGCTAATCGCGGGTGCCCTGGTTGTGCCTCTGCCTACCTCTTCGGGGATATGGGTGTAAAGATACTTTTAACTTTCAGAAATAAGTCGTCGCCCGGGTCAACTGATGGTGTCATTTATCAACTCCAAAAAGAGGTGGTTTTTACGTTGACTGTATGTTTCTGCATGCTTGTTATACTATGCTCTGCCAATAACACACTGTTTTAGATGGTTCTTTTTTTGCTAATTATTCCGAGTTGGACCCACATACATTTTTCACTAGGACTTGATAGTTACACTAAGCAATGCATTAATTTTAGTTTATCTCTAACAAATCACTGTGGAATGGACTGTACAAGTTTCAGGGCTATTAGTTTGATCAGTTTAGCATCAAAAGTGTATGGAAAAATAGTTAAAAGGAGGATGCAAGGTATGTCAGATGGAACATTGTGGGAGGCTCAAGGCGGTTTCAGGTCTGGAAGAGGATGTATGGATCAAGTGCTTTCGCTCCGCAAAATTGTAGAGAAGCATCTGGCTGTGGGTCAGAGGGTTTTCTGTGGTTTTGTGGATCTCGAAAAGGCGTTTGATAGGGTTGTACGTAAGGAACTTTGGGACATTTTGCCAGATTATGGGATAGATGGGTCCCTGCTGCGTGCGGTGCAGTCAATGTATTTAGACTATAAAGCATGCGTGCGGGTTGATGGCAACATATCGCCTTGGTTTGATGTTAATAATGGCGTCAAGCAGTTTTGTGTGTTGTCTGCACGCTTGTTTATCTTGTATTTGGACAAATGTCTGCAAAGGTTAAGATCATTGAATGTGGGAATTCAAACATAGGCCAATTAGGGATTATTATTTTGTTTCCTTAACAGTTACCTATTTTTTAAATCTTGCTTAGCGGTAAAATAACTCATACAATAATTTGTATACCTGTAAGAAAAAAACAAGTTTTTCTAATATTTTTTTTTATATGCAGTAAAAAAACATCATGTGTTGATATATTATATCATTCCTAATTCGTATATCTGTGAAATGATCTGAAATGGAAGAGCCATGCCACATGTAACTTTGTCATGTTTTGCAGGCAAGCTTTTAATGTTGCGAATTTAATATTATAGTTAGTAAAATATTTAATTATTATTTAACCTACACGAATAAGAACCCTACATACTATCATAGCAATATTATTATAAACTGAAACATGAATTTCTATTTATATTTAAATTTTACCCCATACTGCCTTTTGACCTAAAGGTTTATTGCTAGAGAATTATTCCAATAGGCATTAAATTCGCGCCTTTTGGAAAGAAGTTCCTTACGGCAGGCTTGGAACAGATAGGGATGTTGCTGTGTGACCAAACTAAAAAAAAATTAATAAAAACCGTAAGAGAAATACGTGGAATAAGCCGTTAAATAACACGTGCGCAGACGCGACAGTTGTATACACAAGCGAGTGGTGTATAATACCTTACTCTTTCTCTTTCACTCCACCCCGCCAATGCATAGTATATACTCATAAATTGTGTCAATTCTATATTAGTCGAAGGAACTTCGTTTCTACCTGGTGTCCCACGACACCACATTTATAATAGACCGGTGAAGTTGTAAAAACCTCGCGGTTAGCAACAAATTAGCCATGAAAAACACATTTATATATACTATACAAGTTGTTTTTTGCTGAGCAATAAATTGAAATAAATAAAAACAAGAAAAAATGACGACAAAAGATCTCCAGAATAATAAGATAATGTTAAATAGATTGTTTGATTCCGCGTACATGTTCTACAAATCGTCACCAGCGGTAATTTTTCTAAACGCAATGATCTAGGAATCCAAAAAAGTACTAATTTCTAAAAGAACTACAAAGTAATTGTGAGACTTGGTATAACAGTTGATCATAGGCCTTTCAATCAGGTGAATCTCTCACCTAGTCGTTAGTCTCATCTTTCATTAAAATTCTTCCCCGTGTTGTTCCGGGCTTCTTTGTAGAATAGAACATCTGCTTCCTGCCAGGCAGCTCGTAAAAGGCGAGCATAGCTTATCATCACTAAGACTATGACATCTGACTAGGTGGTAGAGTTTCCCAGCGACTCACCCGGATTGGCACCACCGCCTTACCTATTCCTGCCGCCACAACGTCATGACGTGTTCCGGTTTGGAGGGTAAGGTAGCCGGTAAACTTACTTTTGCTCGAGGCCTTACATCCCAGTCTCAGGTTGGCAACGCACCATTACCACCTTTGGTGTCTCTAGGCGGCGTGAATTTCTTACCATCAGGAAATCCGTCTGCTTACTGCTTACTTACGTCAAAATTACTTGTAAGTAAAAAAAATATATACGAAGAATTAATTTCAACCCTTATGAAACGTTTTCCACGTTCCCAACAAATGCGGGTAATGCGAAGCCCCGATTTGCTAAGTTCTACTACTTCAGCACTATTGGGTTCCTTATTCTGTGGTTCCTTGCGGCCTTTGTGTTTGATCGTTCATCCCAATGCATAAACTATTCTCAAGTTTCCTTGATTAAAACAGATTATTGTTCAATCAAGTAAACCATCACCGTCCGTACGTCTCCAGCGCTCCGTAGTTACCTCGGGGTAACATCGGCCCCGGCTATTCTGACGCTATTGATCCAACTTAATTGGATCACGACGTTCTGGAACACAATTAACTATCTCTCTATATCGGGCTAACTTTTGTTGTACACTTTTTATGATATTGGAAGGCAAACAAGCAGACGGATTTCCTGATGGTAAGAAATTCACGCCGCCTAGAGACACCAAACGTGGTAATGGTGCGTTGCCCCGAGCAAAAATAAGTTTACCGGCTACCTTACCCTCCTAATACCGAATATACTCCGAACCGGAACACGTCAACGGCTAGTGCTGGCAAGGTGACAGGAATAGGTAAGAAGGGCGGTGGTACCAATCCGGGCGAGTCGCTTCGAGACTCTACTACCTAGTAAATTTGGTACTAATCCTACCTACTCGGAATGGGGCCATTTTTTTATTGGATTGGGCAAACAACTCGGCGGAATTTCTGGTGGTAAAAAATAAACGCCGGCTAACGACAGTAAAGGCGCTGTATCTACCTCTGTGTTGGTCCCAGTCCGCTGAGTAGAATAGATCATCTGCTTCTATTCCAGGCAGCTTGTAAATGGCGACCACTTGTTTTAAAATAGGTCATCACCAGTGAGACCACTGAAATAGAATGCTGTGCAGCAACTTGCCGGTTTTTTTAATGGCTAATATGTTGTTAAAGTCGCGGTTTTTACGACGTCACCCGACTGTATCTTGTGGGGTAGGAATCCACAACCTTACCTATTCCCTCGTCATAATGACTTGGTTATGTTCCAGCCCGGAGGGTAAGGTAGACTTACACAATAGGAGAGAATGGAGATCCGTGTGCTTATTCGCTAACCTCATGTATAAAAAATCCATTTCAAGTTTTTAAGCCTTTTGTTTGAGTATTTTAATGGAAGTGTAGAAAAGCGAGCAAGTGGTTTATTTAATAGAAATTAATTACTGTTGCCCACTAGAAATTGACCCAGAAGAGACCAGGTGTCTTCCAGTTGCAATTGCATGTCATTTAGAAATTAGTAGTAAGTTATTAGAAGTAGTTGGTGTCTTTAGGTGGCGTTAATTTCTTACCATCAAGAAATCCGTCTGCTTATTTGCCTTCCAATATCATAAAGAAAACCTAGAATGGTCAAGGTTAAACAAAAATAGGAGTAACTTAGTCTCTACACCAAAGGTGGTAATGGTGTGTTGCCAACCTAAAGCCTGGATGTTAAAGTAAGTTTACCGGCTACCTTACCCTCTAAACCGAAACACATAGCACACAATGTGGTGGCAGGAATAGGTAAGGCAGTGGGACCAATCCGGTTGAGTCGCTGCGAAACTCTACCACCTAGTCAGATGTTACGGTGTTACTGACGGTAAGCCTATGTTCGCCTTTAACAAGCTGCCTGACAGGAAGGCAGATGGTCTATTCTGCAAAGGAGCCAGGACCAAAACTGTTTAGTGACATTTATTTGCTGTATTCGAAACGTAAATTCCTATCCAATTAAAATGTAGACATAAGCCGAACATAAATATTCTAGGTCGGGAAATATCGGTCAGATGTGGCCTAATATCGTATTTGTGTCGCCTCTACACTGCAGGCCCACGATAAAAGGTTTAAAGCTCTGTGCCTATATTTTGAACGTTCTAATCTGCAATTTGCTTCTCAAATAGCGCCAGTACACAGTTACACTTGCCTAATGAGAGTACGTACGCACCATTGCGCACCACGTGATTTGCGTATTCAATGTAATTAAGTCTGTCTGTGGCTGACTTTATTACATGTATTTGGTTGTTTTAAATTTAGAACTTGACAATAGAGTTTCTAAGCTTACGATGTTGGCACAACTGAAATCATTTCTTTTTCAGTCAGATGCCAAAATTTCAAAAAAACTTAATTCCATTTTTAAAATTTTTGTATTTATTAAATTTCATGTAGGTACTCAAGAGTACAGCAGTTACTTTTGATGGTATTCTACATGGGGCACACTAAAAGTTTTGCACTTCGAGCTAATCGGAACTATTTGAATTTCGAATGTTATATTTTTTGCAACCTTCTTAGTAATAAAAAAAAAACAATTGGCGGGAAATAATTTGTCAAATGTTTCTTTTATCACACATCAAAGTTCGGAAACTTGGTTTTCGTTGGATCCCTCATGAACTGACAGCGGAGCGGAGGCGGGCTCGCGTGAAATGGTGCTCACAGAATATGCTACTACGACCACTGACATTCTAATGCTGTTTGTGACATTGTCACAGGAGAGGAAACATGGATTTATTGTCTTGAACCCGAAAAATAAACAGCAATGTTGTGAATGAGTGTTTGAAAATGAGGACATACCAACAAAAATGAGACAGGCGAGAAACGTTGGTAAAAAAATGATCGTGTTTTTTTTCTTAGCTACTGTACAATTCCACAATTATTCATTAATTATTACAATTGAAGATCAAAAGAATGTTAATGCCAAGTGGTATTCTACTACTTATTTAAGTTCGCGAAAGACGACCCAAAAACCGCATTCTCCTACACCACGATAACGCTTCTTCACACACGGCTAACAAAACAAAGTCATTTGTAGCTTCCGAAAAAGTACATCTCGTCACTCATCCTGCGCATAACCTTGACTTAGCACCATGTGATTTTTGTATTTTCCCCAAAATCAAAGATTTGATGAGAGGTTTTACTTGTACCAACTCCGAAGAGGCAGTGATAGCACGTAGGAAACTTTGCTGCCTTGTGAATGCCTTCAGATCTTTGGTCATTCGGTTTTGAAAAATGGTTTGATCGCATTTAAAAATTGTTGTTTTGAAAAACAATAAACTTAATATTTTGGTCTTAAAATGTTGTTTTCTTTTTAAAGTTAAGCTAAACGTCTAGTGTGATCTACATATACTGCAAACTTTGGTCAGTTAAAATGTACAAGCAAATTTAGTTATATAGTTTGTGCGCCATCGGTGATCTTTTACCGTTGTCAATATTTTTGGTTGTGTGTGTGTGTGTGTGTGTGTGTGTGTGTGTGTGTGTGTATTCGTGATATTTTATTTATTGATTTAATGCATTTTATATAAATTATTGTTGGAAAATATTAGCGTTGTGCACTTTTCCTACACAAGTGTGCCAAATTTCATACTCCTCCGTCCGCGCAATTTTCGTAAAAAGAGGGTATAAAAATATAGTATAATAGGGATCGTCATTATGACAGTGTCCTGTTCTGGTACGAAGGATAGGGTAATCAGAAGACTTTTAAAATAGCCCTAACATAGGACATGAGACACCGACACATCTTTAACAACTGTAGTGAGTAGGCAATAGTGAACTCTCACAATCAGAGCCTCTACCATGAGTTTGTATAGATTACGTACGGTAAGTTACGTGTCGAAATCTATGACAATTTTGGTCTAAAAATGTGTTTCTCTTAGTTACCACTAGAGGCACTGTTTAAAGTTTTCATACATATAATTGACAGCGACGGTAGCGAGTGTAGTAAACTTGACAAGCCGTAAACTCATGGTAAGGGCCCAGGACAACCATGCGCTTGTTCGCTGTCTACTCGCAAAAACCTTACACCCTAGGATGAAAGCTGCGCGGGCTAAAGCTAGTATTTTTTCTGTAAGATGCCATAAATTACCCAGGTTGAGGCGCAACAGCTAGTTTTATTAAATATTTACAACCTGTTTCCCGCTCTATTTAGTTTTCCCAAGGGAACCGTTGGGGCGATTGGCTTACAAAGTAAGCTGAGTTCTTTTCTGCATTACACCCTGTGCCAAATTTCTTTACGATTTCTTGAAATAATTTTGACTAGTTGGTAGAAGAGTCTTAGCTGGATATGTACCTCAACCTATTTTGTCACCATGCATTGCATGAGCGCTTTGAGCATACTCAAAATTTCCACATCATGATCATTAATTTTCGTTAATCCGAGTACCGTGGGTACTCGGATTGAAGAAATAACTAGCCGAAGACACTAAATTTCACAATGTAATAGTTGGCAAACCTATTGCCAACCAGGCAAATATCCAATCCAGGGCAATGTTATTTTGATAAAAGAATTGAAAATACACATTTTCTGTTTTTCTTTTGTTTCACGACCCGGAGGTCAAGCCCAGGACCTTAAGAAGATAAGTCCCACGCTGGACGGCTAGATCATAAAGGCTTTTTTTTTCTTAATTTTGGGGAAAATCTGCTGTTAATATCATTGTGTATGTTCACCTTATGTTGGATAATACCTCGAGTTACAAGATACAATTTTGTACTTCATCAAAATATAAAATGTCAGGTTATGCTAAATCATATTCATAGAAATACTAGCCGACCTGGTCCACTTTATGCACTTGGTACTAAATATTCTCTGTGTATTCCCTGCAAGAGAACTTCGCGTGAAAATATTTAAGTATACTTGTACCTAAACATGTTGCGAGTAAAACGCGGTCATAGTATGCACTCTTACTGCTTTATTATACGTATAAATTATGTCTATAATACAAAAAATGAATGGTTGAATGTGTTGTTAAGCGCATAGCTTCTGAACAATTAGACCGATTTGGCTATTTATTTTTAATTGTATTAGTTATTTTCAGGAAAAAATCTTATGAAGAGGAACAGCAGGAAAATCAAAAAGAAAATGGGAAAAAACATTTTTTTTATTTTTATCATACAAACTAAACAAGTGGAACGAAGTTCGCCGGGACAGCTAGCTTATGATAGATTTGAATATGTTGCACTAAGCAAAACCGGTTAACTAATATTTTTTGTCAGTTTTTGCTGTAATTTATGTGTAATTATTGTGTTTTTGTGAAAATATTAAGAATAAAGTGCAAATGCTGAAAAGTGTAAATCATTTCCGTGATCTGTTTACAAATATTTAGATTTGGTCATTACTGTATCGGATCTTACGAATCCAGAGAAATTATGCAACTGGGTCACTAGTTTTTCGACAGCATCATCAAGTACATCATACAGCAGCATCAAGTTCGTTATCGATGGCTCTTGCTCGGAGTCCAAGCCTGTCAATACTGTTCCCCAAGGCTGTGTACTTTTTCCTACGCTGTTTCTGCTGCGTTTCCATTAAGAAATCTCCTTTTGTGGGCTACCACAGTTAATAGCATTTAACTAACTGCATCAGCCTGTATTGGAATATTCGGAATATTTCGAATTATGTTCAGTGGTTACTTGGGCAAGAATGTTAAAATAGGATCTAAAAAACTTGGTGTGCACAGCAAAGCAAGACAGCAATTTAAGACGACACATCGCTTGTAACTTTACAAAGCGCAAAATCGGCCACACGTGGAATATTGTTCTCAACTAAGGGCAGGGTCGCTCCTCTACCAGACCTTTTGATCGCGTCCAACGTAGAGCATCATCTAACATCAATGACAGGGAAATTACCAATAATCTTGATTCTTTTTTACGTAACGATATTGGGTCACTTAGTTTTTACCGCATTTGTAACGAGGAAGGCTCTGTGGTTTGGTTTGATTCCTGCTGTTGAGTTTCGCTCACCTGAAATATCATGCCCATCACATTGATGAGTGACGGTATAAAACCAGGTCATTTCGAATACATTCCTTACCCCCACAATACCTTTGTAAAACCAGTTACCAAGGACAGCATTTCCAAGCGAATACGACTTAGGAATCTCCAAGAAAAAAACGTACTCATTCCTTATAGGTCGCCAACGCATCTTTGATGCTCCTAGTGTTGGGAATGTCTGTGAGCGGTGCTGATCACCTTCCAGTATGTGACCCACTTGCTCGTTTATCTCCTCTTATAAACTCATACAGATGATCACAAGGTACTTGTTCAGCGCAACATGACATCGTCGTTATGGTCAACGAACGAACAAGTCGCTGCACCCGTGTTGGTCCTGGCTCGTTTGCAGAAAAGACCATCCGCTTTCCTACCCGTCAGCTTGTAAAATGCGAACATAGGCTTATCGTCACTAACACCGTAACTCGCTCGGATTGGTCCTACCGGTACTTATTGCTTTCGTCATAACGTCCAATGCTTGCCGTTGACGCGGTTTGGAGGGTAAGGTAGCCGATGAACTTACTTTTCCTCAAGGCCTAACATCCCGGCCTCAGATTGGCAACGCACTATGACCATCTTTGGTGTCTCTAGGCAGCGTAAATTTCTTACCATCAGGAAATCCTTCAGCTTGTTTGCCTTCCAATGTCATGTAAAATACGAAATCGAAATAATCTCTTTAGATTTCTTTTAAAATGGTTTCACAAATGCATACAAAATTTTAAAACCAAAGTTGTTAATGCCGAAATGACAATTTTAGGCTATCATTAAAGTAAGCGGAGTTTTCAAAATACACACATTTTTATGGAAACGAAAAACGTTTTTATGAATATCGCCCGAAGTTCTCGAAGATAAGTAATATTTTCGATAAAGCTCTTTTATAGTATTTCAAGTCGTTATAAAGTTTACCTATTAAGAGAGCGATAATACTGTGCCAAAAAGGTTTCCGCGAATAATCTTATAAAATGGCATTGCAGCATTTTTCTTATACTTTTTATAACTACGCTCAGCTCGTAAAAATGTTTTTTGTCAAATAAAGTGTATTATGTCGTCTAAATCAGAGTTTCTCAAACTATGGATCGCGACCCAACATTGGGTCGTGCGATAATATTAAGTGGGTCCTGCCTGTAGAACAACACACCACCCGACCGAGCCAACAGTTGATTGCGAATATAGTAATAAAATACAGATGATCTTCTAAGTGACAAAAGCGACACAAAGTCCTACTTCCAAATGCCCTCAATAAGTTCAGATGGCACGAAACGTCAGAAAATTATGAGAAAGTATTTAATTTAAACCAGAATTCACAAGGAATGATGATACGACATAATTAAATAAATTATCAAGCTATAAAAAATCTTGTGTTATTAAATGTTATAAACTGTCTTCAAACTAAGTCATTTATTCATATTAGTAACATTGTAATGTCCTAGAGGTTGGTCCCGAGTTTTGGGATCTTTTTGAGACAGATGGGTCTAGCCCAAATAACTTTGGGAATCACTGATCTAAACTGAAATGACGCACCCCATAACTGCATTTACATATAGGTAGGTGCAAATTTTATGTTGTACTCGCAATACACATAAAACATACTCATTTAGGATTTCCTCCATTTTGGTCCAGGCTCCTTCGCAGAAAAGACCATCTGCCTTCTTGCTAGGCAACTCGTAAAAGGTGAACACAGGCTTACTGCCACTAACGCCATGACATCTGACTATGTGATTGTTGCCAACGCCTTACCTATTCCTGCCACCATAACGTCAGCGCTTGCTGTTGACGTATTCCGGCTCGAAGGAAAAGGTAGCCGGTAATCTTGCTCTTGCTCGGAGCCTATAGGTAACCAATAGGTAAGTGTTGCGATTTTTTCATATTAAAGCATATTATCTTCACGCGCATATCCCCGAAGAGCTAGGCAGAGGCACAACCAGGGCACCCCCGACTAGCCGAAAACACTAAGTCCGACAATGTGATAGGTGGCAAGCCTATCGCCAACCGGGCACATATCCAATCCCGGGAAACGTTAGTTTTATTATAAAATTGGAAAAACCACATTTTCTTTTTGTTGCCCTACCCGGGAATCGAACCCGGGACCTCATGAAGTCAAGTCCAACACCTGGACTGCTAGACCATAGTTTTAATATGTCAAAGTATTTACTTAATATGACAAAAATTATCGAGCTTTACTTAAACTGTTAAAAATGGATTTTTATGAAGTACTTACTAGCTGTTCCCACAGGAACATTGTTTCAGGATAAGAACTATCCTATGTGTTAATCCAAGTTACTTTTTATGTATGTACCAAATTTCATGAAAATCGGTTACACAGTTTTTGTCTGAAGGCGACACAAACAAACAAACAGACAAACTTTCACATTCATAACATTAATAGGATGGTAATCATTAATACCACATGCGCATTTTATTTAACATTTGATATCCATTAAACGACTTTTATTTGTTTAAAAAACCACAATATTTACGATCACAAAATTAAAATAGGCAGAATATGTAGTTATATGACACTAAAATCGCGTAGTCTTAAAGCGTGTTAACGCACTGCTTAGCTTTATGTGTTTATTTGAAAAGCGGAGTCAAGTTAGACTATTTTATATTATACTAGCGGCCCGGTACATGCGACGCTACGTATATAACCGCATAAATGACATAACACAACAAAACAAAAAAAAGAAAAAAAAACAGGACAATCCCCATCTGAAAAAGTTTCAATTTGACAGAAAAATACCCCTTAACAAAACGATCCGATTGATCCGAACTAACAAAACGATTAATTGAATTAATTTGCTACAAAAATGTAATAAATGAAGAACTGCTTGACCGATTTTATGCAAACTTCACATAAACCATCTACATAAAACGACAACGAAAAGTGGCATTGACTTTTATCTTATATATAAAATTCTCGTGTCACAATGTTTCTTCCCGTACTCCTCCGAAACGGCTTAACCGATTCTCATGAAATTTTGTGAGCATATTGAGTAGGTCTGAGAATCTGCCAAAATCTATTTTTAATACCCCTAAGTAATACGGGTGACTCACACCATATTTTTCATTAAAATCACATTAGAAATATAGCAGAACAACGTCTGCCGGGTCGGCTAGTAAATATATATATTACAGTGTCTGTGGAGTCTGTAGACGACGGTTGTCTTTTACCAACGAGAGAACTGCTTATAATACTTAAGCGCAGTAAAACTGCATAAAACCTTCTCTGACTACTTCGTTTCGTCCCGATTTGATAATTCTTTTTTCAAATCGCCTCTGTGTTCTAAAAGCCCAGGTGATGGACTAAAATATTTATAAATAATAATTTGTATAAGTATCATACTTAACTACCTAATTACTAATTAAATTGCTTAAGTACCTAATTACTAAATTATCTTCATCATCATTAAAATAAATTGGAACGCTTAGAAATAAAAGCGATTTAGTATTATATGTGGTTTTTGGTATGGAGGTCTTTGGACTTGAAACATATTTTCCAGATTACGCCTTTTTGTCATTTTGCCTTTCTTTTTTGTATAAGCTCTAGGCACTTTCCTAAGGTCATCTGTTTTTTTACCAGTATCAGTTTTATTTATGTTACTATAAAAAAACAGAAAAAACACGAAATAAACGTTTACATTTTTATGGCATTACACGACATCTATTTTCATATGCTTATATACTCAGATTTGACTATACCAAATCACCTTAGGATATATAAATCATCATATTAATATGTAAAGCAAAAACTTTGGATCCCTTATTAAGAAAATTGCGCGGACGGAGGAGTACGAAAATTGGTACACTTATTGCTTATGTGGAGGAGAAGTGCAGAAAAGTAATAACGCTTATAAAGTGCATTAAACCAAAAAATAAAACATTACACATACTATCACACATTTGATACATACAAACAAAAATATTGATAACTATAAAAGATCACAATACATATTCATACTGTTTGCAAACATAGTAGTTGGTCTTGTCAAACGAAGATGGGGTTCTTATCAAATTGAAAACTATCAGTAAAACCTTAACAATGTTTAAACATTATATTTTAATAATAATTTATGTTAAATAACTTACAATTAAAATTGGGTATGGTCGAGTTTAAACCAAGGGGCGACCACTTGTAATTATTATTGGACGTACACAAATGAAATATAGCCCGCAAGTAAATGTTAATATAATTAATAAAAACAAATAGTTATGGATGCTTGTCGACGATGTTCATACATAGAAATACACACACGCACATATATAATTTCACGGAAAGGCCCTTACGGGGTAAAGAGTATCGAGTGCAATTCTTAAGATCCTGGCAGACCTGCCTGGCTTCCTTTACCCTTTTCATAGAAACTTCCCGGTTTTGGAGACTTTTGGCATCAGCTTTAAATAATGCCCGACCGATTCAACTTGGATCTCTCTGAGTACCTACATCGATCAATGTTCGCATGGTTTAGCTGTTTTGTCAATCTTTCATCTGTCTTTCCACATGACCACATACATACTCATAGAAATATTGATATATATACAAGTATATTTTTAATAAACCCATGTCTGCCCCCATCGTGAATCGAATCCGAGCCTCGCGGTTACTCAGTGGAGTTAGGCATGTACGCTAACCTCTCAACCAATGAGGCAATAGAATAATATATCTTGATGGGATGAGTGATGAAACAACCTTAAAAACTGTGAAAGTTTTATATTTGTTTGCTAAATGCTCTAACTTCGTGAAGAAATTGTCGGATTTGAAAAATCGTTTTGTTTATATGATTCTTGGAGGTTCTCCCGTGTTGGTCCGGGCTCCTTTGCAGAATAGACCATCTGCCTTCTTGCCAGGCAGATCATAAAAGGCTTGCATAGGCTTACCGTCACTAACACCGTGACATCCTACTAGGTGGTAGAATTTCGCAGCGACTCGCCTGGATTGGTAACACCGCCTTATCTATTCCTGCCACCATACGTTGACGTGTTTCGGTTTGGAGAGTAAGGCAGCCGGTGTACTTACTTTTTGGTTGGCAATGAACCATTACCACCTTTGGTGTCTCTTGACGGCGTGAATTTTTACCATCAGGAAATTCGTCTACTTTTTTGCCTTCCATCATCATGAAAAATGTCGTCTATGATGTAGACACCATATACATTACATAGAGACCAGCCCATGATTGTTTCTTACCATCAGGAGGTTTTATGCTAACCTATCCCAAAAAAAAATTACTCAAACAAGGTGGGTACGGAGCAAGAGTGAGTATAACTGGGGTCGACCCGTGTTTATAAATATCTAAATAGAGTGCACTCTACAGTTGGAAACTTCTAGTCTATAATTGAAACTCCTCATCTAAGTTTTCTAATATTCCCAACAAACTGTTATTGGGTGGTTGGTTGCTTTGTACGTTTATGTGTTAACTAGCTGTTGCTTCGTCTTCGTTTTCACAGGAATCTGTAGTGTGGTAGGGATTAAAAGTAGCCTATATATTAATCCAGGTCA
>NJDD01003241.1:46264-57920 GCA_002245505.1 Calephelis nemesis
GTTATTGGGTGGTTGGTTGCTTTGTACGTTTATGTGTTAACTAGCTGTTGCTTCGCCTTCGTTTTCACAGGAATCTGTAGTGTGGTAGGGATCAAAAGTAGCCTATATATTAATCCAGGTCACAATGTATCTGTTGTCCATATTTCAGACAAATTCGTTTAGCCATTCGGGCGTGAAAGGATAACAAACATCCATATATACATACTCACAAGCTTTTGCAGTTATAATATTAGTAGGTTGTTTATAATTTTCTTGTAAGTTTGTACTTAATGTTATAACAATAAGTTGATTATTTGTGTAAAGGTACTTGTTTGTTGTTACTCAGTAAAATGTTTATTCATTCATTAATTGGTTCCGGGGCCCGTTGCAAAATGTACCTGTATGTATAAATGTACATTGATATATTTTGAAATTGAAATTGAAAAAAGCTTTTATTACGTAGATCTATACAAAGATTCTTGTAACGCGTCTATATAATTCTAAAAACTACCACCGGATCGGAACGCGGCCACTCACTGAGAAGGTCCGGCGAAAGAAACTCAGCGGGCTTGTCTTTTTTCTTATAAATCTAATTTACAAAAATTTATTACATTAGTTTTTGATCGCCTCTGTGGTCGAGCGGTCTGGGTGTTGAACTTGACAGCATGAGGTCTTGGGTTCGAATCCCGGGTCGGCCAACAAAAAGAAGATTGGATTTTTCCAATTTTCAAATAAAAAAAATGTTGGTCGGGATTGAAAACGTGCCCGGTTGGCGATAGGCTTGCCACCTATCACATTATGGGACTTAGTATCTTCGGCTAGTCGTGGGTGCCCTGGTTGTACCTCTGCCTACCTCTTCGAAGATAAAGGCGTGAAGATACCTTTTTTTATTACATTTACTAATAATTTGCAGAGATTGGTATGAGGAGCAATTAATCCCAAGCATTATAACATTATAACACATAAGCGTTATCTAAATATTAATACGTGTTGGCAAAACTTTAAACCCCTTTTTACAAAAATTGCGCGGACGCAGTAGCATAAAATTTAGCACACTTATAGTTTATGTGTAGAAGAAGTGCAGAACGCTTACACTTTTCAATAATAATGCTTATAAAGTACATTAAATCAATAAATGAAAAAATACACACCTACCATGCATTTGACAACGATAAAGAAATATATTAATGATAACGATAAAAGGTCACAGATGGCGCACCAAAAAGTTTGAAAACAGAGTAGTTGGTCTTGGAAAATGAAGATGGCGTTCTTATCAACCAAACATTAAAATTTATTATAAAACTAGTCTCAATAAAACCATAAACATATTACAAAATAAAATATATTATAAGCCGCTTATGGAAACATTAAAAAGAAAAAAGTTAAAAATACCTTGAAAATTTACATTTGGAAATCTTAAAGTTGAGAGCAAATTTATGTCACTAATACTATATATCATATAAGGAGGTAAAGATTCCCAACCACTTATAAACCCTTTGGTACCACCTTATTTACTGAATAAAAAACTACCATGGCCTATAGACAACATAGATGTTGCAGTTTGTAAGTGGCTATTATCTACGAAGATGTTATAACAAGCGAAACCGGTATAATGGTATCCAATTAACGGCCAATATCAATCAATCCTAATCCAAAACTTGCTGTCCAAGATTGATATTTTGATCTATTTTTATGTTATCGCTTGCCAATAACATATCTGTGGAGTGGATAAATATAGCAATTAGGTATGGATAGGCCGGCGGATACGCAGCTATCGAGATCGCTTGAAATCCATTAGATTGAGATACATTATTTATTTAATAATAATAATAAGCTACGTGACTTTTTTTGTAATTTGTTAACCGCTTTTTTATCTATACTAATATTATAAGGAGGAAAAGTTTGATTTTTGTTTGTTTGAAATGAATAAGTTCCGAAACTGCCGGGCCGATTTCGAAAATTCTTTCACCTCTAGAATGTTACATAATCCTTGAGTGACATAGGCTTTGTTTCATCAAAATCGATGAAGTAGAAGTCAAGTTACGCGGGCGAAGCTGCGTGAAACTGCTAGTATATGTGAAAAAGCATACTTTGAAAGTGATCCCATTGTCACTAAGTCATGATCTAATAATGAAGCTCCCGAAGAGTCGAGGATAATCCTCAATTGATAAGTTACTTAGTCCACATAATATTGAAATCAACTTTACTGCATTAAAATTATATTTGCCTCTGTGATCTAGCGGTCCCGCGACGGACTTGACTTCTTAAAATCCCGGGTTCGATCCCCGGGTCGGGCAACAAAAAAATTAGAAAATGTATATTTTCAATTGACCGGGATTGGATATATAACATTGTGGGACTTGGTGTCTTCAGCTAGTCGTGGGAGCCCTGGTTGTGCCTCTGCTCATCTCTTCGGGGATATGGGCGTGAAGATACTCAAAATTATAATAATGTTACTTTATTCGAATGTTGAATAAACTGGTCTATATATTCTTCAAGCAGATGTAGTCCATTTACCATTACTTACAACGTGTTTTTTATTTTCTCGCTAATAAACTATATTTGCTAATATTAAAAAGGGCAAATACACACAAAGCCCTTCATAACGTGGGTGTAGGTAAACAGTTTGTGATTAATGTGCTAGTTTTGATTCAGTCGATATTTGCAGTGGGATACCGGAGGGGATACCATTTTAATTTGTAACAATTGTGTTTGGTATAGAAAACTATTGACGGTAAAGCATATTAAGTATCTTCACGCCCATATCCCCGAAGAGGTAGGCAGAGGCACAACCAGGGCACCCACGACTAGCCGAAGACACTAAATCCCATAATGTGATAGGTGGCAAGCCTAACGCCAACCGGGCACATATCCAATCCCGACCAACATTTTTTTATTAGAAAATTTGGAAAAATCCAATTATCTTTTTATTGGCCGACCCGGGATTCGAACCCGAGACCTCATGCAGTCAAGTCCAACACCCGGACCGCTAGACCACAGAAGCGATTCTAGTTATAAACTACCCTTGTTACTAAATTTGTTGTAATGGGCAAATATTGAAGCGTAATACCCGTGTTGGTCCGGGCTCCTTTACAGAATAGACCATCTGCCTTCCTGCCAGGTAGCTCCTAAAAGGCGAGCATAGGCTTACCGTTACTAACACGGTGACCTCCTACTAGGTGATAGAGTTTCGCAGCGACTCGCCCGGATTGATACCACGCCACCTTTCATTCATTCCTGCCACCATAACATTCAATGCTTGGCCTTGACGTGTTCCGGTTCGGAGGGTAAGGTAACCGGTAAACTTACTTTTGCTAGAGGCAAAAATTCTAATATACCTAATTATAAACTTTCACATTCATTTTTATACTTGACGGAACGGAATAAAACTCCAAAAATCCTATTATTATAAGTTGGAAAGTTTGTATGTTTCTATGTTACTCCTTCACGAAAAAACTGCTAGACCGATAATAATGAAATTTGGCACACACATAGAGGCTAACTTGAATTATCACAAATAATAGTTTTTATACCAAAAATTGTTCCTGTGGGACCATTACCCAGCTGGTAACGTCGCGGGCAACAGCTAATATAATAATAATTTTGTAAGTTTGACGTGTCTGTATGTGGCAACATAACTTTTGAACCGAAGTATACCTTTCTTTTTGTTCGAAAGCATAGGTGATCATGATGGTTCTCGATTATCTAGGTTATAAAAGAAGAAGAGGTCCAATGAAAATGAGCTGGCTAATTTTCCTAATCAGGACATCATAAAAGAATCGTACAGTAGCTGTTCTATTTAAATAATGCGCTTCGGTTATATTCATCAAGCTTCGGAAATCCGAATGAATTTGAAAGATATAGAGTTCTTATTACGCATAATTAATCATTTCACTGTTTAGATTAGGTCAGCCAATTTAAAAATAAAAGTAAAAAGACTAAAAGTGTCCAGCCGAAGCGCATAATTTTAATAATAAGTATTTTTTTATAAGTAGCAATTTCCTGTTAAGCAAAGGCAGCAGTTAAACAGGCTATGCCTATGTAACAAAATAAGCTTACCTTTTGTTTTAGCATTTTCTTAATAAAAATAACACTAAATCTTGAGTGTAAAATAGCAGTGCTTGAAGTTAGGCCAGTTTTGTTTTTCAACTAGCGTTCTCTAATTACCTAAAAGTAACTACATCATTTACGTTACGAGACGGTATCTCTGATCCCATTTCAAAGTTTTTTATTTAACACAGCTTTGACTTTGAGGCAGTGAAAATTACTGGAAATATTAAAAAAATATCTATAATTATTTTAAAACCGTAGAAGAGTGAATTCTGCACGTTAAATATATTTAAAAAAATATGTATAGGAGTCTAAAACAGGCAGCAGGAAACTAAAAATACAGGTGCAGCGTTTCTAGATTATTTGTCTCTTTGTATCCCGACTGTAATTCACGCCAAACTATGAATACATACCATAACATACTGTTAAAATAGTCCGACTTACTTTCATAGCTTGAAACCCTTAATGTGAAGGAATATTGTAATCCCCTCTGTGGTCTATCGGTCTGGCGTCGGACTTGACTTCTTGAGTTTAGGTCTCGGGTTCGATTGCCGGGTCGGGTAACAAAAAGAAAATGACGTGGTTATCCAATTTTCTAATAAAAAATGTGGCTCGGCATTGAATATGTGCCCGGTTGGCAATAGGGCTGCCACCTATCACATTGTGGGACTAAGTGTTTTCGGCATATTGTGGGTGCCCTGGTTGTGCCTCTGCCTGCCTCTTAAGGGCTATGGACGTGAAGATACTTTTTTAATGTGTAAGTCATCTTACTTATAATGCATACATATTTTGACGTTAAGTCACCAGCAGCAGAAAATATCGGATGCCAAGCTGAGACCAATAAAAAAATATACTCTTTTAGTAGTCAGAGATGCCAAGTGTCAGATTCCAATCAGAGGTGCTTATTTAATCTAAAACAGGCTTTTGAGGTTCATAATAAACCCTAACCGTACTAATGTTTTAAAAAAGTAGTTAGTCTTAACTAACAGACGTGAAAGTTTGTATGAGCTATGATTATTTAACTTAGATTTATTATAAGGCGTACAAAAATAAAATGAATAAAAGTAAACTTCTATCTAGTCTTACATCCAGGTCGTCTAGTCTTATAAATAAATTCTCAGGTCGGGTTGTTTGTAATTAAACTCCAATTTTAGACAATTAATTTGTATTTCATTTAAGATAATTTGAGCTACAAAGCCTGGATGATGCTCGTATAGCGAAACTGGGTAGCTAAAATGAAAATAAAAAAATGTATTATGTAAAGTACAAGAGATAAATTGTATCTAATAGTTGCTTTTAACGCCTTCACGTGGCCTACGTGGTCATACCCCATATTTTTTTGTAAGTTTTTTCAATACGGCATTAAAAAATGTGCATAACCCCAAATTTACACAGTTCTTCGACCAACACCTATTTAAATTTTAGTTACTACATTTGTACAAGTAAGTTGACGATAGGAAAAAAAGTAGTATTTGTTTTGAACTATTATTTTTTGTCAATATTAGACACAGTGGACTCCGCCAGAATGTCTACTTGTATTCAAAACTAACCAACCCGGCGAACTTCGTACCGCTTGTCATTCACAGCTAACAGTTAGTATGGACAAAATTGAAGTGTGGTTTTTTCACTTTCACTGCAATTTTTCCAGTTTTCTGTTTATATGATCCTTCTCCTGATGACGACCTATAAAAAAATTGGTCCATCTGTTTAGTCGTGATGCGATGACAACGCGAAATGGGAATTATGTATAGGAGATAAGTATCTTCACGCCCACATCCCCGAAGAGGTAGGCAGAGGCACAACCAGGGGCACCCACGACTAGCCGAAGACACTAGGTCCCACAATACGATAGGTGGCAAGCCTATCGCCAACCGAGCACATATCCAATCCCGGGCAACCTTCTTTTTATTAGAAAATTGGAAAAACCCAATTTTCTTTTTGTTGACCGACCCGGGATTCGAACCCGGGACAACAACAGTCAAGTCCAACAACTGAACCGCTAGACAACAGAGGCGATGTGTAAAGGAGATTATTTTGAAAAGCAACAAATATAATATTTTGGTCATAAAATGTTGATTTTTTTAGTTACGCAAAACTTATAGTGTGACCTACGTACCTCTAATTTAGGATAGCCGTCAGAAAAACGTCCGTCGAATCTCGGCTGTTTAGTTTTTCCACTTCTTCGTAATAATATTTAATCACTTTTTAGATATTTCATTACATAGTAGAGGTGAGGCGTAAATACTAGAACAGATAAAAAGAACAGGTATTTTAGGAGACTAGGCCGCACCTATTCCAATTTTCGCAAGACTAAGTCCACCTAGTCTCGTGTACCTCCCTAGTCCCTAGTCCCTATTCGCTCGATGACAGCGCTTACGCGTATCGCGTACGACACTCATTCATTTGTGTTGTTCTGTCTCACTCACACGTGTTTTGCTTTACATCTGCTATCTTGCTCAAGGCAGGTGGAAATGAAACAACGGAATAAATAACCCATTTGTATATAAAATGAACTAGGTATACTTAATCTTTTAACTTTCCAACTATTGGCATTGCACTCATGATTAATACCTATTATGCCGTTGTTAAGGTATGAGGGAGAGACGTACACTTAGTGATAATAATATTCAATAGTCTCATCTAGTCTTTCTAGACTTAATACTTACAGATTACAGAATTCGCCACGTGTATCATAGTCGATACTAGGTGGAATAAGTATTTGCATCACGTATTTTTAACTTTTACGGACTAGGAACAGGTTTACTTGATCTTAAATTTACCTACTACCTAGTACAACCCAATACCCATCTGTATTACTTAGTATGTTACGATTAGACATGAGATGAGACGTATTTACGTTACCAGGTTTTAAAACCAGGGTGCCACTTCAAAGTACGGGGCCCTGGTACGAAGAGAATATCATTGAAAGTATGGAAGTATCTACTCTTACTCTAAGCCGAATGCACGAACAAACAGGAACTCGATTAAAATGCTTGCATAGAAAAACAATCCATACCACTTGTACGTGCAAATAAAAATACTTTAAAGTATTTTTTTTACTCAAACGATTTTCTCCTATTTGTTTATACAAATACGGTCTCATTTCATATGCAAGTATTTTTTGCAAGTATGACGGCGCCGAATTGTCGTGGTTCTCAGAACTCGCGGCGGGCGCGGCGCGTAGGTAGTACCATTTACCATAGCCCCTGACTGACAAATACTTTCAAGTATTTGTAACCCTGGTTTTTGATCCTGGTATTTTTGTGTACTTGTACTTGGAAGCCCTGGTCTTAATACTTACAAGTATGTCTCATGATCTCATCCCTAGTTACGATGACATACCATATTAAAGGTACATACATCTTAAAAATTATTGCCCTGATTACAGGGCTCATCATCATCATCAGCCGGTTAGCAGATATTCGATTTTTAGCCCATACATGTTCATACAATGTATTTACTTTAGCGCGATTCAACCACGTAAACTGCCATCTGTGATTAATGTTTGTAAACTACATAGTCAATTTTCTTTACATATATTTTGGTTTTCTTGTCTGATTATTACCGCATCACCGAAAATATATTGAATACCTTAATTCGATTTCTCCTCGTGTTGATCGGGTCTCTTTGTAGAGTAAATGTAAAAAAAAAACCTCTCTATTTGGCAGCTCATTGGAGCCTAGCATAGATTGAATAATAAAAACTACTACTGGTCGCACATTCATTTTAAATTCAACCACAATAAATTTTAATTATAAGCTTTTTATTAAATTATTATCTTTTTGAAAACAACGCCATCTTCATTTATCAAGATCAACTACTTTATTTCCTAACTTCATGAATATAGTTTGTGTGTGCCATTTATGATCTTTTATTGATTGTGTGTGGCAAATGCATGGTTATATGGTTTTTTTTTTTTAATTTAATGCACTTCGAAGGCTTTATTATTTAAAAATATTAACGTTCTGCACTTCTTCTACACATAAACAGTGCCAAATTTCATATTCTGCCGTCCGCGCAATTTTCGTAAAAAGGGGTCCAAAGTTGTTGATTCAAGTATTGATATAGTTTTCGAGGGAGACTATGGTAGCCCGTAGAGTTACACATCTGATCTAACATCCTGACAATATGACAACAAAGCACTATAGGCTACAGTTTGCTCTGTTAACGACATAGAGTTGTGTTTATTCGCTGTCTTATTCCGTAAACAAAATGTTGTACTTCACAGTTCACATTTTGAAAGGTAAAAAGCAGCAGTCTTTTAAACCTCTCGACAGAACGAAGTTTGGACTATAGCAAAAAGTGTCAAAAAAAGGTTTGTTGCGCTTTTTATCAATGTTGCTCTCATCCCGTCCAGTGTGAATACTGCCTTTTTGAACTTTTTTCGAAAAATCAAAGTTTGAAAAAAAGGTATCTTCACGCCCATTTCCTGGAAGTGGTAGGCAGAGGCACAACCAGGGCACCCACGACTAGCCGAAGATACTAAGTCCCACTATGTGATAGGTGGCAAGCCTATCGCCAACCGGGCACATATCCTATCCCGAGCAACATTTTTTTTATTAGAAAATTGGAAAAACACAATTTTTTTTTTGTTGTCCGACCCGGGATTCGAACCCGGGACCTCATGCAGTCAAGTCCAAAAACTGAATTGCTAGACCACAGAGGCGTTCTAAGATCTAGATCAAAGTTTAAATTTTATGAAAATCAGAAAGATCTACGATTGCAAGAGGAGTAACGATTTAATGTATGCCGTCGTGGTTTAGATTCCTTTAAAATCTAAACGTACCAATACCTTCCAGCATGAAATTGCCTTACAAAATAAATGGATTTCGCGCCGTATTCTGTACGATACAGTTGCTCGTACACCAGCTCGTAAAAGTGCGACCGGACATATCCCGTTATAAAGAACGCTTTCAATTGCAAATGGCTTGTGAAGCAAAAGAGACACCAAATTTACGATCCCACTGGAAAAAGAGGAACTTATTTGCAGCACAATTGCTAAATCTCTATACAGAATATCCTGGAAAGTTGTGTCCGTACATTTAAGATATTCCAGAGTGAGTAAGTAGGTTTTGTTGAAGAGTTCGAAATTGTAACATTGTTTCTTTTTTTTTTAATTATTTTCTATAGACGGCGAATCACACGAAAATTATTCCTAACTTGAATTTCAAAAACTGAAATTTAATATTTGAATTCAGTTTTTATTAGTATATTAGATCAGGCGTTCTCAAACTGTATTTTGTAACTGTACTTTCTCCAGAGAGTGTTGAACAATATAAGTATGTAAATACATGTCATGATTTATATACATATATTTTCCATGTTACTTAAATAAAACGGTAGATCTGTACTATATATAGATTGTATATCTTGATACATACAGACTCACTGGTGAGATACCTTCAATACCTACTTATGGAGAGTACTCGGTACTCGATTCTCGTTAACTTGATATAAAAAAATAGAAGCTTAATTTTTTATCGAAATATCTCTAAAAATAAGTGAAATTTGGATATTATACACGCCACGCCGCCGCCACCCCCGCCCTCCATCCCGCTACCGCGGTGTCCAATTATTCCGCAGTTAAATACTGGACTCTCGGTGTACTGTGTACGAAGTTTACTAAGAAGTTATTTAACATTTCCTTTTTATGTTATTTTATTTCATGATATATGTTCGCATACTATCACGTCCTCAAATATTGAAGGTATCTCACCAGTCATCCTGTATATTTCTTGTGTTCATGTGTTTGCCACTGAACTCCTAGACAACCTAATTCGGTCCACGATTTTGATAACATTTAATAACTTAAACCAACACAAATAAAATAAGAAAATGTATTTAATATGCAACTAACATACCCGCAACATAGCCGCATTTGGCGCATACGCTAACCCTTCGACCAAACGGGTGTCTATGGTATATTTTTTTCTTTTTAATAACCGCTGCCAAAACTTACCCTACCCATCGAAATCTATCCATTCGTTTCGTAGTTATCATGCTACAGACACACACAGACCCGTCAAATTTATGACATCCCTCTTTCCCGTCAGTGATATGGAGGAGGGAAGGTAAGGAATTGGATGTTTACACAAGTTATTCTTATAGGTTTGTTTGCCTCTTACGAGCTGCCAGACACAAAGGCAGATAGTGTGTTCTACATGGAGCCGGACCACCAGGAAGGAATGAAATCTGACTCAATATCAATATTAATGCTAACCGTTGACGCGGTACGGTTGGGAGATTAAAGTAGCCGGTAAACTTACTTTTGCTCGAGGTCTAACATCCTGGCCTCACGTTGGCAACGTACCATAACCACCTTTGGTGTCTCTAGGCAGCGTAAATTTCTCGTCATCAGGAAATCGGTCTGCTTGTTGCCTTCCTTTATCAAAAATAAATAAAAACAAAAGATAAATCACCAAGCGATTGTCATTTACAAGAATTAAGAAAAAGTATCTTCACGCCCGTATCCCCGAAGAGGTAGGCAGGGGCACAAGGGTACTCACGACTAGCCGAAGACACTAAGTCCCACAATGTGATAGGTTGCAAGCCTATCTCCAACCGGGCGCATAGCCAATCCCGGGCAATGTTTATTTAATTAGAAAATTTGAAAAACAAACTTTCTTTTTGTTGCCTGACCCGGGAATCGAACCTCTCATGCAGTCAAGTCCAAGAATGTACAAGTTACAAGAATGTACTGCAAAAATATAAAAATCATGCAAACCAATTATTTTTAATTCAACCTCATCAGGATTTAGCAAAATTGTAAAGTGCCATTGAGTTTCCACTATCCATATCATTAATCTCCCGTTAATGGCTGCGCGACGTATCTCTAATGGACAACGACAAAAATACGTCGCTATAATTAATGAATTTATCCAGCAATAAAGTTGAAAGATCTCGGTGAGCCCCAGTTACACAGGTTTGAACTAATATTTGAAGTGCAAAAATACGCTCGCATTTAGAGATCTTGCAGATTTTTTTTATGATATTGGAAGGCAAACGAAAAGATTTCCTGGTGGTGAAAATTTCACACTGCCTAGAGACACCAAAGGTGGTAATGGTGCGTTGCCAACCTGAGGCCGGGATGTTAGGCTTCAAGCAAAAGTAAGTTTACCAGCTACCTTACCCTCCAAACCAGAATACGTCATGATGCTATATTTTTAATTTGTGTACCCTAAAATAATCTATCAAAATAATACGTTTTAATAGAGAACGGATGTCTGGGATATAATTTATCAGGTCCGCACCTGTTTCTTAAGAATGGAGCTCATCGTCGAATCGCATGTTGAAAGATAAATTACTCAAATGTTTACATCGAATGTTCTAGATGTTTCCACGAGAAACTGTTGCAGTAATATATATGAGATGTTTTTTTATGGATGGTCACAAATTTGGACGAAAGTGACGAGTTATGTCGAAATTCTACCTGCAAAAGCTAAATGGTGTTCACCCTTTCGCCAGAAACCGGGACTATAGGAACGCTTTTTCACACATCCACTCCCCTAGCGGCATCCATCTCACGAGCTCTGTCACGCAGCGATCCCCCCCGCCCCCTAAAGGAACTACAGGGTGACGTTGCTCGCATTACTATGGGTCTTAGTGGTAACAGGCACCCCTTGACGAG
>NJDD01003241.1:57944-81574 GCA_002245505.1 Calephelis nemesis
CTCATCCGTAGGCTTTGCACCCGTCACAGCACGAGGGTCTAACGCCTGTTAGACTGACTCGTTACTCAGCCTGCTCCTCGTGTCACCTCTCGACCAATGAAGATACTGAACAATCGTCTTGGTACAATTAACTTTCCACAGGGTCGGCCGAACCCACCGGGTACTGAACTCCTACCCTCCCGGAATCAGCATAGACGGTGACAGATTTTCTTAGTTCTATGGGTGTCAAATTCGAATGTCATTGAGCTGACAATTAATGTACAATTTATATATATTCTAGCCAACACGACGAATTTCGTACCGTAAGTAATAAGCAAAATAGGTCCATCTGATCAAATTAGATGCACTGACCAAAAAAACAAGTCTTTTTTGTTTAAACTTAAAAAGAAAAGCCAACTGATATATTTTCACAACAATAACAAATAGAGGATCTTAATTATCATATTTTAAATGTCATCAGTTCGACCCAAAGGGGAAGATAAACTTCTGCGAATGTGTAAAAGATTTTAAAGAAATTCTTTGTTCTTATTAACGCTGTGGTATTTTTTTTATATTGGAAGGCAAACAAGCAGACGGATTTCCTGATGTTAAGAAATACACGCCGCCTAGAGACACCAAAGGTGGTAATGGTGCGTTGCCAACCTGAGGCCAGGATGTTAGGCCTCGAGCAAAAGTAAGTTTACCGGCTACCTTGCCCTCCCAACCGGAACACGTCATGACGTTATGGCGGCAGGAATAGGTAAGGCGGTGGTACCAATCCGGACGAGTCGCTGCTAAACTCTACCATCTAGTAGTCTACCAGATGTCACGGTGTTAGTGACGGTGAGCCTACGCTCGCCTTTTACGAGCTGCCTGGCAAGGAAAGCAGATGGTCTATTCTACAAAGGAGCCCGGACCAACACGGGGAAATCTAATAAGTTATTCATAAATATTGAATTACTTCAGCTCTGTAATACCGTAGCCACAGTTAAACGCAGTCTTTTGTTCCCTGAGGCGATTCAAGATGCTAGAATCTTATTAAAATTTTAATTAACCCTTGGTGTAAATTATTCATAATTATCTAGGATGTAACAAATCGTCTAAGTAAGATAGCATTTTGAGGTTAGTTTTTGTAATTGGGGACAAAATAAAAAAATAAAAAACTTTATTTGAAATGGTACAGACTTACAAATTATTGTAGTACGATAGCAACCGCAATAGTCATACGACTGTGTCGCAGTTACTAACGCCCATCTCCAAAAATTAAATGTAAACTTTACATTTAAATCATACAGTTATATTTAAAACATGCGCTTCGGCTATGTTTGTCAAGTTTTAGAAATTGGGAAATCCGAATGTATTTTAAAGATATCTTTATAGAGTTGTTATTACATAATATTACATAATTTAATTATTTCGCTTACATTCAGATAAGGTCAGCGAATTTAAAAATGAAAGTATAAAGTGTAAAAAGAGGAAAATATTTAAAGCCGAAGCACATAATTTAAATAGTAGTTTTATAGTTATTTTTGTTTTACTGTCTCGTCGGACTAGAGGTTAGCGTACACGACCACCCATCAATTGGAAGGCTCGCATTTGATTCCTGTCGGGGGCAGGCATTTGTGTAATTTGGCCAAATTGGTACTGGTATATATAGATATTCCCGTATTGGCAAATGGCAAAATAAATGACAGTAAGTATTCCCAAACAATTATGACTTAGGGACCTTGTGTTAAAAACCTCCTCTTGTATTAAAAACAACTATGTATTCGTATCTACATATAACAAATACACACAAGAAATTAATACGTGCAACTTGTCCAGGAATATTTCTTTATTTATTCAAATTCTATTATTATCTTACGAGTTATAGAATTATACATTATGGAGATATTATGAGGTTTGGCACTCTATACTATCCTATAAAGTATAAGGGATTTGGAGTGTAGATATACATATGGGGAAATAAGGACACACAGTTAGAAAAAACAACACACAAAAAATGTGGTTCTACCAAGAAATACTTACATCTAAGTTCTTTACACAAACGCCTGTTCCTGTCGAAAATCTTTTGAATGATTAATGGCATCAAGGCGTATTAAAATAGAAAAAAGGAACAAACAAATATTTCATCTTTCTGATGTAGGATCTACAATGAAGGATCACTGACTTTGAAGCCTATTCTGTTTTGTAACATTTCCAGGAGACATAACATAAGCTCGTAGAGAAAGCCGTTTGCTCTTCAAATACAGACATTATGTCTATTAAGGCTAAAATGGACGGCCATAAAAGTCTCATTACGAATGTTAAAAGAAGAGATGTGTTCATTCAGCCACCATAATTTTATTTGTTCATTTTTCTATTTATTTAATAAGCCGCTAGGTTGGTCGAGGGGCTAGCGTACACGCCTTACTCTGCGACCTGTAGCCGCGAGGCTGGAGTTCGAGTCCTGATAGGGACAGGCTTTTGTGTGAAGAACGCTTACAGGTCTGCATTTCCGGGTATGGGTGTTTATTAAACTTATTCTGGTATCTATTTAAGTATTTTTACAATTAGATTGGTAGACGAACACCCACTATATTTTACTATCAAACAACACCCACTATCTATTACTATTAAACAAGCATACAGTTCTTTTGATGGTGAGAGCACGACTTATGCAAACATGGTTATGGTATTTTACGATAGACAGGGTTAAATTTAGTTATAGTTTTTAAATGTTTTGGTAATAAATAATTCAACTAGTTTTAAATATAAATATTGGCTTAAAAATTAAAGCATATGTAAATAAATATTTTTTTAAAATATTTACACACCAAAATATGGTACAATATGTTGATATACTTAAATATTTTTGTTACATCTCATTTACACACATATTCCGCAAATAAATGATTTTCTTTCTTTTCTTTTAAAAACACCCTCACAATCATACTTAAATCCTGATTGTTCCTAAAGTTTAAGTAAGGGGATAAAAAGAGTCCGCTTTACTTCTTATTCGTAGTTCCTAATAGTTAGTCCACAATTTTTAGCCCGCGTTTGTTTGGACTTATACTCCACAGACGTTAAAGGGGCTTCGATGTCTTGAGGCCGGAATATTAGGCTTATAAAAGAACTTACCTGCTACCCTACTCTCGGCAACGGAATCGGACGGAAGCCTCGAACCTTGTCCTTATGGCACACAAATAGCTACCTAGCTTCGATCAAATTTCTAGACAGCATTCTTCCACCAAGAATTGGTCTTGTTAATCTGGTTGTCAGAAGTGGGCCTCGTAGGATTAGATATTCAAATTTACTTAAAAAAAACATTCGTTAATTACTTGTTGTGATTATTAGTGTTATTGTTGTGATTACTATATAAAATTTTGTAATAATAATAATTTATAATAATTTCAGAAACCGGGCTATGTTTGGAAACGATGGTACTACAAGGACGATAGGTTATAGTACTGGCTGCCGGGGAGTTTGTTTCGCCGTTTCTTCTCCCGACTGGCTAGGTTTGGAAACGGTGGTAGTTTACGGTAGACAGGGTTAAAATTATTAACATTTTAAAATTGTTTGTAAGTTATAATTCAAATTGTAATAAGAATAAAACTATTTGTTAAATGAATATTTAAACATTGTGTATACATATAACTAAATAATCAGTTTTTAAAAATATTTTAATATTTGCACACCACAATGTGGTAGAAGATGTTGGAAAGCTTAAATAATTTTGTAACAACCTTAACACACATATTCCGCAAATAAATATATTTTCTTTCTTTCTTTCTTTAGAAAACACCCCTTTATCATATTATCATGTTACGATAAGTTTAGCATATAATATCTACTTGTCTCTTTTATTGCAGTTAAGACACCGGCAACAGAAGATAACGCAAACGCTAACAAGTACACGGCTCCTCTGATAACGATGAGAAAAAAATAGAAGAAAGAGAGAAGAAAAAATAGACACAGTCGATGTTACAAATGCGTCGCGTAGCTAAGGTATTACGATTTTCAACGCTACTGGATACTATACCCTCGAGACTACAATACGACTGTGCCAAGCACTGTCATAATGGCTGAAATGATTAAGATTGCGGATTCCTACTCTGTTAAGTTTCTGTACAGCACTTCAAAATTACTAAAAAGACAACCAGCGGTCTTGACAGTAATGACTATTTCAACTTAGGTATGTTTGCCGCTTGCTTCTATAATAAACGGGGAAATGAGAAAACACGGATAAAATCGACGTGTATTCTTATTGTTATAAAAATCAATATCCTTTTTAGTTTAAGAAGTATGCATTATCCTTCAAATCTTATTAATCTATAATATAAAAATGAATCGTTAAATGTGTTGGTAAGCACATATGTTCCGAACGAAAGGACCGATTTGGCTAACTCTTTTTTTATTGTGTTGGTTATTATTAGGAGAAGGTTTTTATAAAGAGAAAAACCGGAAAAGTTGCAAGGAAAATGGGAATAATAATACTTCATTATTTCCCATACTAAACGGGTAGAACGAAGTTCGCCGGGGCAGCTAGTTGTATATAAAAATGAAACCCGTTTTCCTTGGTCACGGCATCACGCGTGAATGGTTAGACCGATTTCACTAATTATTTTTTTGTTGTATTTGTTATTATTAGGAGAAGGTTCTTACGGAAAAAAATATTAAGAAAATCTCTCAGAAGTATTGAAAAATATACATTTAATTTTGCATATTTTAAAAAAACGCGCGTAACGAATGTCAATGTCATTCACAGCCATAGACTATTATTGAATTGAAAGAGCATCGTTTGTTCGGAAACGTGGTTACTTAATTAAATTCGAGCATTATTTGTTCGGGAACGTAATAACATTGTAATTTTTCCCATACAAACTGAACGGGCGGTACGAAGTTCGCCGGGACAGCTAGTTAATTATATAAATGCGAAAGTTAATTTTAAAAATATTTGTCTGTCAGTTACTTCTTCACGCAATTGAAGGGTAACTTGGATTAACACATGGGATAGCAGTAATCCCGAAAAAAATGTTCCTGTGGGACCACAAACTACGCAGGTAATGCCGTGAGCAACAGCTGATATTATAAATGCGAAAGTTTATGTATGTTTGAATGTTTGTTACTCCTTCACGTTCGAATGGCCGTTCCGCCATTCGAACGCCATTTGTCTAAAATTTGGAACACAAATAGATTGTGACCTGTATTAACATAAAGGCTACTTTTAATCCCGATCGCACAACGGATTCCTGTGAAAACGCGGGCGAAGACGCAGGCAAAAGCTAGTTAACTATAACTCAAAACCAACTGTTTTGATAGTGATGAAAATGGTTTGGGATCATTTCGGAATTTGAAAAGAGCTACGAAAAAAGAAGTAACAATATCTTGTTGTTCAAACAAATAATCACATAACATACAAAAAAACAGCCGAATTGAAGTCGATGAAAGTAAACAGCTTCATATCAAAGCCATTCAAGTAATCAAAACACAATAAAATAAAGGACAAATGGAACAAGAACAAAGCGCTCACAAATTCTATTTAACGAAAGCGAGTGTTCAGTTGTACTCTTGACGAAAGGGGTTGTAAAGTTATATTGTTCAAACTTTTATAATAAAAACTTTAACAAAAAAATTAACTGTTGAAAAAGTGAAAAGCAAAAAACAATAAACCTTTTTTTTTCATCATAACTTAGTTGTTAAACTGTTACGTGTAATCCAATTGTAAAAAAGTGGGAAGGCGCCGCGCCGCTATTATTCTCTCTGGAAACTTCCACGAGTGGTCTGAGATTTTAGCCATAAGCAGAGAGGTACCCCGTGTTGGTCCAGGCTCCGTTGCGGAATAGACCATCTGCCTTCCTGCCAGGCAGCTCGTAAAAGGCGAGCATAGGCCTACCGTCACTAACACTGTGACATCTGACTAGGTAGAGTTTCGCAGCGACTCACTCGGATTGGTACCACAACTTTACCTATTCCTGCCGCCATAACGTCATGAGATGTTCCGGTTTGGAGTTTAAAGTAGCCGGTAAACTTACTTTTGCTCGAGGCCTAACATCCCGGTCTCAGGTTGGCAACGCCTCATTACCACCTTTGGTGTCTTTAGGCGGCGTGAATTTTTTACCATCAGGAAATCCGTCTGCTTGTTTGCCTTCCAATGTCAAAAAAAAATTAGGTGTCAGTAACGGCTATGGTGTTTGTAGTTACTAGTTCACGGTGCTCTTATCACTTGGAGAAGTGCCTGCTTGTCCATTATGTTATACTAGTATGAAACATCCAATCGAGCTTCTTATTAAAGGGCCGATTTCACCGATCTAATTGAAAACCGAGTTTAGTAAAACTAAGTTTCGTGTAAATGAGTTTATGTTTATGTTTATTTATTTGCCTTCAGTAGTGCACATATTAGATCTTACATTCTATACATAGTGCTTACTATTATACCAATTATTGGCATGCAAATATAATATAATTATTTTTAAAGACGTTAGATTAACCCACAAATTATTACATTTAAAATAAAAAAAAAATGTTAGTAACAAATGTCAAAGAAATAATATTAGGCACATAATGTCAAAATAATAATTAATAATGGTCATGTCAATTTGGATAGTTTTAATTAAAATTTAATGAATTCAAATTAAAAAAAGAAAACATTATATATGACCATATAACTTTACTTGAATTTTTACTGCTAGAAAGTGTTTGTCTGCAAAATATTCATCTAAATTACTGTAGTATGCTTTTTCTTTAAGGCACCTAGTTATCACTCTTTTGAAACGATTTATATTTAGTTCCCTGATATTTTGTGGAATTTTGTTATAAATTTTAATTAGCATAACATGACAGTTTTTCCTATAAAAGGCTGTCCTACCTGAAGGTACTTCCAGTTTAGTGGGATCCCTAGATGCAAACTGTTTGTTCCCATTGTTTTTTTTAATAAATTAATATTATTTTTCACAAACAAACCCGTTTCTAAGATGTAAAGTGATGTAAGAGTTAACAATTTCATTGATCTAAATTTAGGTTTGCGAGATTCAAAACGTGATGTGTTACATAGCGCTCGAATACTTTTTTTTTGAGCAATTAAAACATTATCCGCTTTAAATATCTATTGTGATCCCGTTCATAAGCTACTGTTAATACTCTTTTAAAATTGGCAATTTTCTTATCCTCATTCCCTGACAATCTACTCTAAAAAACAAAATGAAATAAAAACAAAATAGAAATAAAAATTTCTTGCCAATTACATCGATGTTCATAATAATTACATTTATTATCATTTACATTAGAACAGTTTATAACATTATTATTACTTAAAAAAAAGAGGCACAACCAGGGCGCCCACGACTAGCCGAAGATACTAAGTCCCTCAATGTGATAGGTGGCAATCCTATCGCCAACCGGGCACATATCCTATCCAGAGCAACATTTTTTTTATTGGAAAATTGGAAAACCCCAATTTTCTTTTTGTAGCCCGACCCGGGATTCGAACCCGGGACCTCATGCAGTCAAGTCCAACAACTGAACCGCTAGACCACAGAGGCGATATATGAAATAACAAAATAAAATACAAACAAATGTTTTTATTTTATTTCTTTTTATTTCTTGCCTTTTATTTCTCCAAATACATCGATGTTTATAATTACTTACATTTATTATCATTCACATTAGAACAGTTCATAACATTATTATATACTTAATTAAAATAAATAAAATAATTACTTATTGTGAATAATGATTCACGTTTATTTACTTCATTACCTTTAATTTTTATAAATATTTTTCAATTTTTTATTATAGTTCATAACTAGATATTATTACTTGCTAATTCAAGAACTCTCTAGGTGAAGGCTAATCTATTATCTACTTACCACGTCAAATAGTTTAATAACAAAATTTTTACATTATCCCAAATTACTTTGACAGTAAAATTGACATGAATGACACTCTTGACATTTAACTCAACGATTTTTTACGTTAATCGCATCCGAATTCGACAGTGAAATCTAGTTATATATGCTGAATCTCAGAAAAGACTAACGATTTTAATGAAATTTAATATGCGGAGGTTTTGGAGGCGATAAATGAATCTGTATAGGTTTTATTTCTAGAAAATGTCGTTTTATAAAAAACTTTATATATTGTAATACTAACCAAATCTCAGTCATCCAGGCATTAAATAATAAGCATATTGTTGTATAATGTTGGTAAGTCTACTGCAAACTAGCTGTGTCTCTTGTCCACTGTCTTATATCAAAAATATCTTACTAAGCATATCAGCTGTATAATAATAATTTTTAAAATTATTGTAACGCAAACATGCAGACGAGTTTCCCGGTGAAAAGAAATTTACACCAAAGGTAGTAATGGTGCGTTGCCAAATATAGGGCCGGGATATTAGGAATCGCGCAAATGTAAGTTACTTTTCCTCCGAACCGGAACACGTCAACAGCTACGTTATGGCAGCAGGAATAGGTAAGGCGAAGGTACGAATCGAGCGAGTTGCTGCGAAACTCCAGCACCTATTTAAGTGTCACGGTGTTAGTGACGGTAAGCCTATGCTCACCTTTTATGAGCTGCCTGGCAAGAAAGCAGATGGTTTACTCTATAAAAGGAGCCTGGACCAACACGTGGAAAACTAATAATTCATACTTGTGTATTTATAGCATGCACGCATTACACATGAATCGAGTGTCCGACCGAACTTTCAGTTTCGGTTTCGGTCAGTTTCGGTGAAAAATTCAAGTTTCGGTGGCAGTTTCATTTTCGGCATAAAATTGCCCGAAACTTCTGCCGAAAACGAAACTGTTTCGGAAGTTCTCGAGCGCTTTCGCCTAACTTCGTTTCGCACGGAAACACGCGCCGACCCTGAGGGCGGCTCTGTTCGAAAGTCATCGTGCGGCTTTCGGCTTCGGTCGGTTAGCTCCGTAGCAACACAACTGAAACCACCCGACACAAAGATTCATCGGAGCTTATGTTTTGATAGAATTGATTTTATGTATGTGTTCGTCTTATTTATAGATTCTATACTTCTTATCGTCAGTGCTTGGTGGAATTCCATTCTCAATGCAATTTATTTAGAAACACTTGTACTTTCCACAATATATTTTATTAGTTTTTATTTGTACGATTTAGCCAACCGGTTTCGCTATACAAGCATCATCAGACCTTTAAAACAACTCTATTTATTTATGTTGTCGAATACTTTAAATACCTATTTGAATATTGAATCCGTAAGTCTAGTGGCTTGAGAGAGTAATTCTAAATGATATGTGAATTGATTAAATATATGAAGTGTTAAGTTACGTTAATTAAGATTATTTAGCAGTATTTCTTTGAATTAATTCTTTGTTACAAATGATTGTAACAAAGTAAAAATACAGTGTCTTATTTAATATTCTTAAAAACGTAGAAAAAAATTGAAAATGCACCAACATCATGTGAGTTTCGGTTTCGGTTTCAATCGAAACTGAAGTCACAACTGTATTTTCGGTTTCGGTCAGAAAATCAGTTTCGGTCGGACTCTACATAAAACATTTCTATATTTGTACCTAAGTGAAACGATAAAACGTACCATAATGTTGTAAATTTAAATTTTAATCGCGGTCTTTTTTTAGTAGATATAGTTTACTAGATGTACTGAATATTGTCGATAATTTTGACAAATTGTTTGACAGGACATTATATGAAAACTAATTATTTAGGTTTGCTCTTTGTTTACGTACGTTTAGACGATCTCATCAACTCAGTTTTTGTTATGTTTGATATAAAAGAACACAATAAATATCATCACATCAAAGCCATTTAAGTAATTAAAATGAAATACAAATGAACCAAGAACAATGCTGTCTACAAACAAAGCGTTTAAATAAAACTATATAACAGGAGCGAACTCTACTCTTGACGAAGGGGCCCGTGAAGTTACGTCATTCAAACTTTCATAAAAATATGGTACTGGCTAACTTTCTATAGCACTTAGTCTATGTAGGTAGTTTTGTTTATGATTGTTAAGCTTTCAGTAAACCTGTTGTTTTTAACGTTGTTCCACTCAGTTTCAAGATACTTTTATTTCATTATATTTTTATTGAAATGCAAAATAGACGAGTTTTCCAATAGCAAGAAATTATTGTTTCCTGTCGATAATAAATTAGATTATCACCAACATTATTAATCGTATTTTGAGTTTTGACTGAATTACCGAACTGACTGAGACTGAATAATTACACTAACACCGTGACATCCTACTAAGTGGTAGGGTTTTACTGCAACTCGCTCTGATCGATACCACCGCATTACCTATGACTACCGCCATAACGTCAATGTTTGCCATTGACGTATTGTCTCTTTTAGGGTAAGGTAGCCGGTAAACTTACTTTTGCTTGAGGTCTAGCATCCCAGTCACAAGTTGACAACGCACTATAAACACTATTAGCACTATTAACTCTGCTGTCTCTAGGAATTCCATCTCCTTGTTTGCCTTCCAATGTCATATCATAAAAAAATTCTACAGTGAAATACATATAAATACTCTTTGGTCTGGGCGATTACGTATTTTGGTGTGTCCATTTATACTTCCATAACTAGTTAACAATCTGTATTGTAATATACATAATTTATATATTAGATAAACCAACATTCGTCAGCTAATTAGTCGGTTCGATTACCAAGCTTAGATCGTAAGTTTGACATTGACGTAACATCGAGCCTCTGGGCCATCAGGGGATCTGAAGATGTTTCTGACCCCTAATTAACCTTTTCGTAAAGTATAAATTTGTAATTATATAACATTGAGATAGACTTTTTAACCGATTTTAACAGTTTTTGAAAAAGACTGGATGGTTGCTGTGTGTGACGCATTTTAACCGACTTAAAAAAAGAGGGGTTTCTCAATTCGGAAGGTATATTTTATGTATGTCCATCGATTTCTCGGAGGTTTCTGAACCTATTAACGTATTTCTCTTTTTGTTTGATGCGAAATAGTTTCGAATTGGTCCAATAAAAAAATGATTCAGGTAGGCCCATTAGTTTTTATTTTATGAATATTTTTCATCTACTTCCACCAATCCCGATGTTTACTTTCATTTAATTGAATGATATCAGGAACAAACTAAAAAGTATTAAATAAAAATAACTACGTTAATAAAAATCGACTTCATAACTAAAAAGTAATAAATAATAAAGACTTAATATTATTATATATTACTTATTATTTATATGCGCTATTTACTAATAGCTTTAAAGTCGGTGCCAAGTCAATTTAATAATTACTTATAATATAATTATTAGTTTGGCTTAAGGCTTGGAACTGACTTCAAACCTATTAGTAAATAGCACATAATATACATAAATAATAGGTAGTAATTTATATTAAATCTTTGTTATTTATTACTTTTTAGTTTTGAAGTCAGTTTTTGTTGATGTATTCATTTTTTATTTGTGCATGTGAATCAATTTCTCCGTAATTAGTTAACCAATGTTTAAAATCGCCTCTGTGGTCTAGCGGTTGAGTAGTCGGACTTGACTGCATAAGATCCCGGGTTTGAATTCCGGGTCGGGCAACAAAAAGAAAATTAGGTTTTTCCTATTCAAAAACGTTGCTCGGGATTGGATATGTGCCCGGTTGGCGGTAGTCTTGCCACCTATCACGTTATGGGACTTAGTGTCTAGCTAGTCGTGGGTGCCCTGGTTGTGTTTCTGCCTACCTCTTCGGGGATAAAGGCATGAAGATACTTGACTTTTTTAAATTTTGATTGAAGCAACATACTTTCTTTTGCCACCACCAGATATTAGATTGCCATGAAAATCGAGGAAAAACAATTTGTACCTAGATGATCTACTTATGAAAATAGCATTCGGTTTTTGTAGCTTCTAGGCTAGATTTAGTTTTCATTTTGTTTCTTATGTGTACCGCGTCTTTAGCTATAAATAAGAGAGACATGTAACATTGAATATATTTAAAACACTTTTAAGGAAGAAAAACTGTAATTTCAAACAGGAATTAAACCTGCAAATATCTGAATATTTATCTCGAGCGAGGGAAAAGTGCTTGAATTAAAATATCTTGTATAATGTATGCTCGTCACAACTGGGATATATTTACAGAGGCCGGTAGAATCCCTCCTCTTTTACGGGGTGATTGATGCACGCGTTGTACCGGTAGGCTATAATATGTCAGTGTAGCGTCATTGAGCTTAGGATTGGGATATGTGATGGGGATTAGGGGGATACAGCCGTGATTCTTCATTGGAAACATATAGCTCGGAAAACCAATAGCCTATAACGTATGATTTCATAGATCGTGACATATTGGTTTGTTGTTTATACGCGTGTAGATAAGCCTTATAATATTTCTTTATAACTTAGATGGTTTAATTCTGAGTTAAAAAATATTTTCGCGCATATATTCCAAGAGCGGTAGACAGAAGCACAACCAGGGCACCCACAACTAGTTAGACACTAAGTCCCACAATGTAATAGGTGGCAAGCCTATTGCCAACCGATCACAAATATCCAAACTCTATTTAATCTAAGTTATTTTAATTAGAAAATTAGAAAATTGAGGATACACAATTCCTATTTATTTGTTGTTCGACTCGTGATTCGCACCAGGGATCTCAAGAAGTCCAGGCCGATGCCGGACCACAGAGGCGATTATTAATAAGCAAATAAAAAAAATGAGCCTTAGCGTTTTTAATTTATGTAACTTGCTTAGAGACGAAGTTATTTTAAAACTATGTGAGTTTGTACTCTAAACTTACATTTTAATAGATATAGTAATGATTAACTGTTCATACACTATTAAAACATAATTTAATTCGTGATCCACTTTGGATACCTAAAGTTCATACGGTTTTTGTTTTTGCATTTTTGTAGAAAACAATTTTGATTTAGAGATTTAGATAAGAAATTTGTAATTTTTTTATAGTAATTGACAGCCCTAGGGTTTGTCGCCATCTTAATTCAAATGTCAGTTTCAAATATGGTGCTATCTCTGTGAAATACTGCAAGTATCTCAAATCCGGCCATAACTATACCGGCCATAAACTGAAAGGGTGAAATGAAGTTTGCCGGAACAGCTAGTTTACAATAAGGATACTGTTCCACATCAATTTCTATTTTAATGCCTTTGCAAGACTGCAACGTCAGATTTCCTGCTAGTTCCAAGCTTCATTGACCACACAGCTCGTAAGAGGCTAGCGTCGGTTTATTTGTTGCTGGAACAATTACCTTGAATAGGTAGGCTCCACCGAATAGGCCACCTAATCTATTCCTATTGCCTCAACGTCAGCGTCAGTACTGCCACTCCTGTGGTCCTTTGTGACGTTTAAGCTAGCCGGTAAAATTTCCCATACTCTCTAATACACGAGCCCCAGATTACCTGTTTTCCTTTTATGTTATAGGAAGGCATACAAGCAGATGGATTTCCTGATGGTAAGAAATTCACGCTGCCTAGAGACACCAAAGATGTTAATGATGCGTTGCCAACCTGAGGTCAGGATGTTAGGCCTCGAGCAAAAGTAAGTTAACCGGCTACCTTACCCTCCGGACCGGAACACGTCATGACGTTATGGCGGCAGGAATAAGTAAGGCGGTGGTACCAATCCGAGCGAGTCGCTGCGAAACTCTACCACCTAGTCAGATGTCACGGTGTTAGCGACGATAAGCATATGCTCGCCTTTTACGAGCTGCCTGGCAAGAGAGGCAGATGGTCTATTCTGCAAAGGAGCCCGGACCAACACGGGGAAATTTATCTACTTAACCGTCAACATTCTTTATCTACTTAACCGTCTTTTAATACACATGGCTTAAATACTCCGAGGTTTAACTTTATGTCTTAGTTTGTATTATACAAGACTAGAATTACGACTTAAAACTTGCTGTAGCGGTAAGTATTTATTTATGATATAGGAAGGCAAACAAGTAGACGGATTTTCAGCAAAAGGTTTACGCCAACTCAGACCTCAGGGTGGTGCCATGCCAACCAGAGGCCGGCTTTCTAATAAATACAACGTAATCAATGGTTAGATAAGTGTCCGGTAAGCAATTGGTTTGACACTCATCATTTTGTAGAACTAAGTACTTACGGCTATTCGTAGTATCTATATATTAATACGTGATGCCAAAACTTTGGACCCCTTTTTACGAAAATTGCGCGGACGTAGGAGCATAAAATTGTGCACACTTATAGTTTATGTGTAGGAGAAGTGCAGAACGCTAACACTTTTCAATAATAATGCTTTTAAAGTACATTAAATCAATAAATAAAAAAATACACACCTACCGTGCATTTGACACCGATAAAGAAATATATTAATGATAACGGTAAAAGGTCACAGATGGCGCACCAAAAAGTTTGAAAACAGAGTAGTTGGTCTTGAAAAACTAAGATGGCGTTCTTATCAACAATATATTAAAATTTATTATGGTCGAATTTCGACCAATGGGCGACCACTAGTCGTGATAAACGTGGAGAGTAAGCAACTCTTTAACCGAGTTTTCTGCAAACTGACAATAATTTATCTATTTATTCTATTCTATTATAATTCATTATTATTTGTTATTACCTAAGTGCTAAAGATTCGACAGTATTGGGCTTAAAATTACAAAATGACACAAATCAGAACCAAATTTCTAACATGCGTGAAATCAAGATAAATAACTAACCAATACTGTTAGTTGGAAATCTGCCCACCTTTTTTGAAGGATACGGGCGTGAAGATACTTACTTACATCTTGTCATCAGGAAATCCATGAGCTTGTTCGCCAACCCTATGGGAATACGGGCGTGAAGATACTTATATCTTATCACCAGGAAATCCATAAGCTTATTCGCCAACCCTATACAAAATATTCAATTATTTTTATCAAATAGATGTTTATTTTTATCCTGAAAATATTAAATCAATATAATATGATAACGTAGTTCAAAATTAATTGGATTGCGAGTTAAAATAAAAATACGGCAGCACTCCAGGCTTGTTGCCAACGCCGCGTTAGTTCGATCAGTAGGATCAGCATCAAAGTGCATATCAGGCAAATTTGAACATAATATGATGAAATTTCGCTTCGACATAAGTGCCGTTCATTAAAAATCGGATATTTATACTAAGTCGTAGTATCTTAAGAATCTTAGTCAGTCTTAGTTTTTTTTCTTATGATATTGGAAGGTAAACAAGCAGACGTGTTTCCTGATGGTAAGAAATTAGCCTAGAGACACCAAAGGTGGGAATGGTGCGTTGCCAACCTAAAGTCAGAATGTTAGGCCTCGAGCAAAAGTAAGTTTACCGGCTACCTTACCCTCCGAACCAGAACACGTCATGATGTTATTTCGTCTGAAATAGGTAAGGCGGTGGTACCAATCCGGCTAGTCGCTGCTTTAGATGTCACGGTGTTAGTGATGATAAGCCTATGCTCGCCTTTTACGAGCTGCCTGGCAAGAAAAGCAGATGGTCTATTCTGCAAAGGACCTTAACACGAGGAGTCTCGCTGGCTACTCTTTTTCGTTTTTTGTCATGAAAGTTAGTACCTTTAAGAAGCTCATTTACAGTATTACGATAAAACAATATCTATAGATATACTGAATTGCAACAAGGCAGAATACCAGTGACTCGTACTGCTTGAAAAATAAAGTGCAGGTTTCTTAAAGAAGCGTCACATGATTTAATAATTATTGCGTTTACGAATACTAGGTGGTAGAGTCTGGCAGCAATCGCCCGGGCTGGTACCACAGGTTGGTACCACCGCCTTATCTATTCCTGCCGCCATGATGTCAGCGCTTGCCGTTGACGTGTTCCGGTTTGGAGGGCAAGGTAACCGGTAAACTAACTTTTGCTTGAGGGGTAACATACTGGCTTCAGATTTACTAGCTGCCTGAAAGGAAGGCGGATGGTCTATTCTACAAAGGATCCCGGATCAATACGGGAAAGGTGAATCCTATAAAAATTTGAGTAGTCTTGGTCCCCATTCTGAGTACACACTTAGTAGCAAATGTACAACAAAATATTGTCCGATATAGAGATATAGTTAATAGTCTACCAGAACGTCGTGATCCAATTAAGTTGGATCAATAGCGTCAGAATAGCTGGGGCCGATGGTACCCCGAGGTAACTACGGAGCGCCGGAGACGTACGGACGGTGATAGTTAACTTGATTGAACAATAATCTAATTTAATCAAGGAAACTTGAGAATAGTTTATGCATCTTAAAATTAACGATTAAACAATCTCTTACAAAACTTGCATCTTCGTTTCTGAGTCATAGTTTTCCAGACGTTTGATTAGTTTCTACTTTATTAATTTTGAACTTAAGTCGATTATTTTCTTATGTCAGAAGACATTAAAAGGAAATCAGAGGGGTTACCAAAACTCTTAAAACAGTATTATTTCAGTAATACTAATTGTCATCGGAGAAAGAAAATCTTATGATGTATAACATAAAGTTGCTTATAAAGGCGGACATTTAGAAATTAAAAAAAAATACTGCTATAAGCGTTTATGGTACAGCCTCAGATCGTATTAAAAAAAAATAAAGAAAATAAAGTTAACATTTTCTGCAAATTCAAAAATATTTGCACAACAATAATGTAGTAAAATATAGTTGGTATAAACAAATATTTTTAAACAACTTCCAGCAATACTCAGCACATAAATGTACACGGTTTTCTCGAATAAGTTAACGATATTTGAGCTAGGGCCTTGGAATAGGTACCTAAAAACGTAAAAAAAAATAAAAAAATCATAAATGAAAATAAGTAAATTAAAAACATAGTTACTGTTGCTAAAAAGTAAGCGCTCCCAGCTGTTTGCCGTACATCGCGCGGGGCCATTGCCCCTTTGCAGAATATTAAAAGGGCTGTAATTTGTTTATTATTAGTCTGACTTTTACTATTTCAGTTAGTTACGCAGAATATCCAGCCTCGCCAAGCCAATTCCGTGCACTAATTTGAAAATGCCTTATATTTAATTTTATTTCATTTCAATTAAAAGTACAGATTTCTGGTGGCAAAATATCGCGGCCATTAGATGTTATAAATGTTACAAGTGCGTCACCTCTCCTCAAGCCGGTATACTTGCTGCATAATACTCTTACGATTAGAGGTGTTGTTGATAGTGACTCATTTAGTTAACGCTCCCTTCTTACTTACGCTTTCTTCTTACTCACGCTCGCTTGTTACTCACCCTCGCTTCTTATTCACGCTCGCTTCTTACCTAGGCTCGCTTCTTACTCAAGCTCCCTTCTTAATCGGGCTCGCTTTTTACTCACGCTCGCTTCTTACTTACGCTCTCTTCTTAGGAGCTGCCGTATATAAAGGCAGATCTATTCTACGCAAGGGACTCAGATCAACATGAGGAGAACAGGTTGTAACGATTAGAAAAGACAGAATTCGTTTAGAATAATTGTCCTTTATCTTGTAGAAGTAACTGTTTCTTAATACTTAAATAGATTTCCAAGGACGACAAGTTTGTAATTTAATCCGATGACCCACTTAGAATTCGGGAGAAGAAATGTAATCTGTTTATTACAATGACAACTTGGAAATGTCTTAAAGTTTGTTTAAAGTAAATATCAATAATGATAAAATTAATTAATCCATAATAGATACGAAAGTATGTTTATTAACCGATTTTGAAACAAGAGGAGGTCCTTAATTCGACTGTATAGTTTTCTAACTTTACATATCTGTATTATTGTATATTATTGTACGCACACACAACTGTATATTATTATATAAAACTTACAAACTGCTATGAGGATATCGAAGAATTTTATGTAGCATCATTATTTCGAAGTTCATATTATTTATGGAATTTTTTTTATCAAATCCTGACGTGGTACCTAGTGAAATAGTTGAATTCGGTGTCTGCACTTTTTTTATGCCGTATATGTACTGTATATGAAAATGACTAGGAGCCTAGGAATTGAGTCAGGGTATTTTTATCCCTTAACTAAATTGACTCTAAGGGGACAGTTAGATATATTTACGCAGGTGCAGACACGGGAAGCATCTACTAAGAATAGGAATTTGTTTGTACTATAAGACTAGCCAACCCGGCAAACTTTTTTCGTGTCAAGCAAATTATATTCTCTGCCCATAATGGGGGGGAGGGACTTGGCATGAAGTTATATATGCATATGTAATATGACCTGTACGTTCAAATGCTTCTCTACGGGTTGAAAAGTATTATACAACCTTTTTCGGAACATAAAGTACCTGTCAGCCAAATTTCGTTAGGATTAGTTTAGTGGATTCGGTGCAATTCAGCGCAAAACGGTCAGGATATAGACAAATAGACAAAAATTCTGAAAATGTTATATTGTGTTCTACTAGCCCTTTTTAATCGCCTTCATTTGTTTCTTTTTAAACATATTCATTGCACAGAATTCAATCTTCCATAGTTTTATCATTTGTGTAGATAGCGAACAATCACATATTATCTTCTTTATTCGCAATTTACTAGCTGCTAGAAAGAGAAGCAGGTGGGAAAATTCTAAACATAAAACGTTTGGATCAGGGAATACTGAAAAACTTTATATACCTATTATTCTTAACTTTTATTGTAAACAATTGATATTACAAAACATACTTAAAAAATAATGTGCAAAAGTCTTATATAAACCTATACCTATATAATCTACGCGTCACGTTGTTTGGCCGTCATGAACTTCTAAACTACTAAACCGATTTCAATCGCACACTGTATATCGATGTATGTAGGATCGAACTGGATCCTTATTGTAAGATATCGCAGACGTAGCCGTGGGTAACATCTAGTATACTACAAAAACCAATTAATAAATGAAAATCACTTAAAATGTTACTAAAAATATTTAAATACAGATATTTTAAGCTTTTAAAACTGACCACAGTTATGCAAAGTTAATAAAGCACTATCACAAAATTGGATAACGATATTGAACTATCTCCGAGGGTTTTAATACAATAACACTGGTATGCGGGCCCTATTCAGTTAGCATTTTCCTGTTTTCCTAAAATAAACATGTATTGTTTCTTCTTGAAAGATAAAATTTGGGATAAAAACGGATTTAGCGGTCGAGCTTGAACGGTTTGGTCAATTTATAAATAAGCGTCGAACATCCGTCTACGTCGGGTCACGATCTTCTGAGCCATGACCGTTTGATATATTGATCCAGTTTCACCCTCGAAGAAAAACGTTCACCATTCATAGTAATTGAAAGCAATTATAAACTTCTTTCATAAAGCCTTAAACTGTTCATTTCCATTAAAACTTCGGTAATTTGTTTAGGCATTAATTATAGTTGGATTAACATATAAGTGTATACGTTTAAACTTTATTATTGCGATTATTTTGTAAAGTTTGTTAATTAAATAATTAATTATAAACAGTTGATAGATGTTAAGTGTCATGATTGAAATTACCCATTTCGATGTGTTCGCATGTGTTCATTGCTTTATTACTTAAACTAGCTTCCGCCCGCGACGCCTCGCGGATTTCGGTCTTGGCGTGATAAAACTGAAAAATTAAGATTTTTTTCTACGTATTTTTTCCAGGATAAAAAGTATCCTATTTTATGCCCAGGATAATAAGTTATAATTATACCAAGTTTCATCGAAATCGAACCTTTAGTTTTCACGTGATGCCTGAGCATACAGACAGACAGACAAAACATTTTTAATCACATATTTGGGTTTGGTATCGATCCAGTAATCGATCCTGCTATTTATTTTTTTAATATTTTTAATGTATAGAATTGACCCTTCTACAGATTTATTACATAATATTACTTAATTACTTAAACGTATTTAAAGTAGAAATTCACTTCAAGTCACTTGACACTCAATACCCCTGCCTACCTCGCGCGGAATTGGCGTAAAGATATGTGTATTTAATGCCCTGAAAATTCAAAGTATTAATATTTGAGACTAAATGGATTTCATCACTTATTAATGCCGCGTGTACTTTCCTGGGTTGAATTTAATAAGGAGTCACACTATCGAATATGAAGTATTAAACCTTAGTCAGAAGCTAACTTGGGGTTAAATATTTAACCACAAGTATGTCACGTTATAAGTATGTCACGTTATAAGTATGTCACGATGTAAAAAAACAATTCATTTTTATGTTCCGAGATAAACGATTTATACATATATTGTTTCGATATGTAAAAGAAACAGAATGTCATACTGAAATTCACGTTTAAGCGTCTTGACCGACCGCGAAGAAATTTAGTTAGCCAATAGACATTGAATCGCAACTACAATTTTTACTTAAATCGTTGTTGAGTATATAATATACTCAGAGGTTAAGGACTCTTCTTGAAAATAACAAGCTAAATCGCTGCCAACAGCTAGTAACAACAACAAAAAAAAATTAAGTTACCCCGCCAAAACCCAGATGTAGTTGAGAACTATCGAATTCGATCCATTCGATTTAAAGTTATGATGCTACAGACAGACATGTACATATTCACACACATGCATGCACATTTTCACCGTGTTGGTCCGGGCTCCTTTGCAGAATAGACCATTTGTCTTTCTTGCCAGGCAGCAAGTAAAAGGCAAGCATAGGCTTATCATCACTAACACCGTGACATCTGACTAGGTGGTAGAGTTTCGCAGCGACTCACCCGGATTGGTACCACCGCCTTACCAATTCCTGCTGCCATAACGTCATGACGTGTTCCGGTTCGGAGGGTAAGGTAGCCGGTAAACTTAATTTTGCTCGAGGCCTAACATCCTGACCTCAGGTTGGCAACGCACCATTACCATCTTTGGTGTCTCTAGGCAGCGTAAATTTCTCAGCATCAGGAAATCCGTCTGCTTGTTTGCCTTCCTATAGTATAAAAAAAAAACCACACACACACATAGACACATATAACACGTTTTCTTCGGGTCTAAAAACGAGTAAACTGTTCCAAAGTGTAATTGTTCGTGTCTCAATAAGGGCTTCAATGATCGTGAGATTTGGCACTTGACACTCTTTTCTTACCCAGCAGGGACTTGGCGTAAAGATATGTATAATGTGTAAGTATCTTCATATCCCCAAAGAGGTAGGCAGAGGTACAAACAGACCCATGACTAGCCGAAGATACTAGGTCCCACAATGAGGCACACATATCCAATCCCGAACAACCTTTTTTTTTATTAGAAAATTAGAAAAAACCAATTTACCTCATGTAGTCAAGTCCGACAGCTGAACCGCTAGACCACAGAGGCGATAAATATGTATGTAAGCTATGTATAATATGTATGTAAGTTTATATGTTCGTGTGAAGAAAAGGTGTGAGAAGTGACAGCTGTAGACAGCTGTGTCTAAGTAGCAAAAAGGGGTGAAGTGTGAACATTAAACATATACATTTTAAAGAAAGAAAAAATTTCGCCTCAGACAAGATTTGAACCTGTCACCTTTCGTCTCAAACCGACGTACTCTAGCATTTGAGCCAATGAGGATTTAAGTCCCGGGGTAAATTTGTATCTCCTTTCTTAGCCGTTAATGCGGGTAGTTATGTCCTATAATACATACACATTTTTTTCTTTTTTAATTTATTTATTTGTAAATGCACATCACAAGTGCTAAAATAAAAATACACTAAACATACATATAAGAAAAGAAAAAAACAGCATCATTTCATAATGATGTTGTCGGCCATTTTGTGTGTTATTTACTTTATTTTATATGAAGAGCTGATTTTACCGATCATATTAAAAACGGAGTTTAATAAAACCAAGTTCAAAGTAAGAGAGTTAATTATCGCCTGTGATCCCATCCATTAGCAACTGCAAGTACTCCTTTAAATTTGAGAAAACTCTTATCTCCATCTCCTCAGAATCTAGTCACTACGTTAATTAGTTTAATTATAAATTATTCACAACTAGCTGTTGCCCGAGACGTTGCCCGCGTTGTTAATGGTCCCACGGGAACAATTTTTCGAGATAAAAACTATAAAATAAATATAACACAAAACTTGTTCCATACTCGAGGGTTGCCTGAAATACATTGTATTGTTTGTATGTGTTAGCCAAATTTCATTAAAATCGGCTCAGCGGTTTTTGCGTAAAGGAGTAACAAAGAAACAAATAAACATGCAAAGTTTCGCATTTACAATATTAATAGTATAACCAAAGTTATTTAAAGAAATTGATATAATGGGCAATCTTGACTGTTGACTAAACGCGTATTTAAATCCGACGGTGTAATCCAGCCTAAGTTACAAATTTCGATTATCTTAAGTGGGGTTTTATGTCTAGTCGCTTGTAAAAATCCTTGTTCAAAGCATCCATGAGATGTTAAAAGAAAGCCAGGTGCAGTGCAGTCACAATTTCACCTACAAATGTCAAATCCTTCTCACTTTGCACTGAACAGAAAAGGCATTATAGTAGCGAAAGTCCCGACTAACTTCACGCCTCTTAATGTAGATTAAAAACATAAAATACCACTTTAACGACTAACTCCTCGCATGCTTTCTTATCAAGAAGCTAAAGAGCATGGCCTTGTAGGCGGGTCACGCGATCCTGCGATTAAAACGGCAATTCTAAATTATATCACCTTTTTTAAAATTACTAACGAAAATAATTCTTTCAAGTGTAAGCGATAAAGGTTACATTTTTAATTCCTTTCCCTAATTTAAGGCGATTGAGGGATTATAATATCGCGTCGCACGAATATGTTGGAGAGTTTGAATGTTAAGTTTTTTTAATTCACTTTAAGGGTTATTATATATTTAAAAATAAGAAAATAAATTAAATTTTAGGACAATGTAAGTTAGTAAAAAGAGTAGTAGGTAAGTTAGCTATTGCAGTAGTCATGCGGCTGTGTCGCAGTTACTGATGCCCATCTCCAGTAATAAAGCTACGTATCTAAACGCCAAATCCCTTACTGGGTAAGCAGAGAGTATCGAGTACATACCCAGATACATATGTAGGTACTTAATAAATGAATACATAGAAATCACGTTTCTGTCATTATTAAACAAGCACAATCGTAGTATTAATAAGTGAAGCAAAAGTTTTGCAATTTTTTTTACGAAAATTACGCGGACGGAGGAGTATGAAATTTGACACACTTATAGTTTATGTGTAGGAGAAATGCAGAACGCTAATATTTTTCAATATTAATGCTTATAAAATTGTATAAATCAATAAATAAAACCCAGATCCAGACTACCATACATTTGACACACACAAACGAAAATATTGATAACGATAAAAGGTCACAGATGGCACACAAACTATTCATAATGTTTAAAAACAAAATGTTCCTAAGGGATAATTTTTACTTTTAAACTTTTCATTTCTCACGTTAAATTTTCATGTTTCGTGTGCGACATTTAAAATTTCATAGTGCAAGACAAGCTTTAAAACATCATGTATTTTCGTTGTTGTATTCGTTGTTGTACCTGATGTTTAAAACCGCATTTTCTCTGCTTACTGCCAACTTAGCTTTCAAGGTCAGCAAACAAAACATACGGGAGATTAAATATTAGCAAATTCTACCTGAAACCCTTGACATACGTACATTTTTGAATCCTCTCGTCCTTTCCTAAATTTTGTTTGTAATATTTTCAATATTCCGACACATTTTCATACAACTTTTTAAATTTTCTGAATCTTCACCAGTTATTTAAAACTATTTTGGTAACCCTTTGACCGATTTTCGAAAATGTTATAACCCCGTGTCTGTCTCATCGAACCCAAC
>NJDD01003241.1:88908-107122 GCA_002245505.1 Calephelis nemesis
AATATAAGTGGGATTTCGAAACATATGTCGACAAGTTGCTATTAAGTGAGGTCGTTACGGCACAGGAAATTACTGAATAAATTCGATAGAGTGCGCCACCTAGGGCGGAATATTGGCGGCTGATCGCCTATTTGCGTGCTTGCCTTATTGCGCTCTTAAACATAAATACAGTTTCGTGAAGTATAATACTTTTTGTTAGAGTATTAGTATATTACTACTTGACTGCTGTATTATTAAATATGAATAACTTAGCTTGTGTAAATATAACCCAACTTTCATAGTGATTTTTAAACATTCGGTTCGGTTTCGGTTTCGGTTTTATGTTTGTAATATACTTGATTTGTAATTTATATACTACACATTTATGTTTTTTTTACAAGTGGAGGCAAAAGAGCAAGTGGTTCACTTGATGGAAAGTGGTCACTTCCGCCCACGGACATCCGCAAGACCAGGAGTATCACAGATGCGTTGCCGACCTTTGCTCTTTTCTCGAAGGTTCCTAAGTCATAATCCTCTGGAAACACCGCCCTCGGTAACTGATTCCACAAAAGTGTTATGCGGGAGGTGTTAGTTATGTGTGAAATGAGATAAGCTTATAGATTATTGGCACATATATCGCGTAGCAAGTAAATTATGGAATTAACTAATAATCCCAGGAAACAAAATCTATACATCTCTATCTCTATATTGTTAACGCTACTATTATACCAGTTGACAAGAGATCGCCTTATTGGTTGAGGGGATGGCAAACACCCCCTATCGCCACCGACCCAACCGTCAGACGCAGGTTTGATTCTTGATGAACATTCGAGAGATAATCATTTACATGCATGTGTTACAATGTTTTAACATAAATTTAATTTATTGCAGCATCTGTTTTAAATTTCTACGTATCAGTATCGACGACTAACACATAATACAACCATGCAAATTGTGGTGTTTATAAATAAGTATTTATAAAAAACAAGTAAATCAATTTGCAAATAAACAAAAAAATAATATGTTTATTTGTTATAAAACTCGTATCAAGAACTTTGGAAGGATTTAGGTAAATTACAAAAAATCATTTTTCGAAACCTATTTAAAAATATATATTTTATTAATCAAAAGATTAACTGAAAAGTGGTTAATAGGTAGGTAACGATAGAACGCTGTTTTAACTGAGGCTGAGAGTAATTCTACAATCCGATTTCGGTTCCGGCTGCAGCACCTCACTACTTATAAGCTACGGGAGCATTTTTTTCCTCTTAAATTGTAGCATGTACATTTCAAATCACGCAGTTAAGTTTGACTAATTGTTTTTAGTTTCTAGCCTAGTTTACCTTAAACCACATAATATGAATTATCACATGCAACTTAGCATGAACGAACCCAGCGATTAAAACTTTACTATCGCTCAATTATTGCTTCCAATTAAAACAATGAATTGTATTTTAGACATGAGTTATGGTAGGGAAGCCCAAGAGAAGATTTTTACACTAATTCAGACGGGTCAGATTAAGTTAAGGGATGCACCCTGTACTTTGGTTGAGCACCTGCATGAGTATTAAATCTCTATTATATGGAGGCGTACGTAAAAATTGTTCTGTGTATTTTTTTTTGTTAGAAAATAGACTCGAGCATGACATGTTAAAATACGGTGGGTAATTTCATGTTGTTTCAATTTTCAAGCTTGTTTCAATTTTGTACCTATTTGTAGAAGACGTACGGGTTTAGAAGGGTCAGAAACTTCAATTTTGTAGCTATTTGTAGAAGACGTACGGGTGTAGAAGGTTCAGAAACTTCAATTTTGTAGCTATTTGTAGAAGACGTACGGGCTTAGAAGATTCAGAAACTTAAATTTTGTAGCTATTTGTAGAAGACGTACGGGTTTAGAAGGTTCAGAAACTTCAATTTTGTAGCTATGTGTAGAAGACGTACGGGTTTAGAAGGATCAGAAACTTCTAAACATAGCCATGTTCATTATGCATTACAGCGAACTGTCTGATTGACATATTTCCACCATCGGAGACGTATCAGGCATGTACACAATTACCATTTGATGATTGATAATGAAGTGTCTATTAGCATCGCGGATTCCCCTACTATTATTTGACCGCCTCGTTGGTCGAGTGGCTAACGTACACGCTTAACTACATCGACCAAACGCGAGGCTCGGGTTCGATTCCCGACGGGGGCAGGCATTTGTGTGATGAACATTTAGATGTCTGCATTTCCGGGTCTGGGTGTTTATTAAATGTATTCTGGTATTTATTTAAGTATTTCTATGTAGTAGTATCGTTGACTAACACCCATAACACAAGCATATAATTTGCTTACTTTGGGGTTAGATTCAATTTGTGTGACTTGTCCAGAGATATTTATTTATTTATTATTATTATTATTTATTTGGTATTGTGTAGTGGCTCCAGCGTCGTTGGGACCCATTAAATTTCATCTATTAAATAGTGGAAGTGTAAAGTTTTCCTTCTGCAGTTTGTTAAGCATCTAGAAGCTAAAAGAACAAGTATAGTCACTTGAACATAGATGAGCTTATCAAATATTTAATGTGTACATGCCTATTATATCTCCGTTGGTTAAAATGTATCAATCAGACAGTTCGTCTTGGTGGTAGTTACCATCAACTAAAGGCCTGTTTAACCTTAGCTGCCTGGCGAAAAGAAGATGAAGGAAAGATTTAATTTTTTGTTTGTTTGAAATGAATATGCTCCGAAACTACAGAACCGATTTCCAAAATTCTTTCACATTTAGAATGCTACATTATTTCTTAGTGACATTGGCTATGGTTCATCAAAATCGGTGCAGTAGAAGGCAAGTTACGCAGGCGAAGCTACGTGAAACTGCTAGCCTTTAATAAATAAATAAACTGCGATACTACTGGACCAATTTCCAAAATTCTTTCACCTTTGGAATGCTACATTACTCCGGAGTGACATAGGTTTTGTTTAATCAAAATCGGTGCAGTAGAAGCCAAGTAACGCAGGCGAAGCTGCGTGAAACTTTGAAAAAATTTGCGTCTTTAATAAATTCTAGTGCAATGATTAATCTTAGTAACAGTTTCGTGACGTCTATATTCAAGTATCAATGTATCTAAGAAAACTTTCAAAATCATTATAAACATCAACATTCGTAAGATCCACCTAGTCAATAAATGTAATTAGCTAAGTGAACAAACGGTCTTGGGGGGCCATCTCCACCACAGAATCCATTACATAAAGACCTGGAAGTGGACGGGGGGTGACTGGAGACGTCTTCAATATTATTAATGTAATCATTGAGCGCATTATATTGGAGTGCAGAAAATATATTACACATAAGATTTACTGACGACATTTTACTGAAGCTTTTTCCTTCATTGGACTCGAGGGTAGATGAGGTATATGATTTATTGATATATTTGTCATAATTGAAATAGAATTAGTATTTAACTATATTTACCTATACTATTTCTTCAGTAGTTCGTTTCAAGCAACGATGTTGTTGTTGCTAGCAGAGCGGACAAACGTTGACCTGTCCTAATCAAAAATTAAAACAAAAAAAATCATAATGTTGATTTTTGAAGTGAAAATTTCTTTAGCGGCGTTGCGCATTTTTTTTGGAAGGAGTAGAAACTTCTAAACTCGAGGCAGGACACGTGACCTGTTCGAAAATTCGTAAGACGGATGGAGACTAAACTGCCGACGCAGCGAAAATTTATGCCTGCACCTGCTGTTTCTTTTAGAATGTTAGTGTTGTCATGTTTGTGTACGGTAGCGCAATAAATGAATAATGTATTCTACCACATAAATGATGGTACTTTCATACTGATAATTACATTCGTGCGAAAATTGTTCTCTAACCATTCCAAAATATTAAAAATGCACAACGTCAATGTTTAAGTCTCCACTTCTGCCGTCACTCCTGGAGTGCAACCCGTCTTTTTTTTTATATGAATATTTTCTTGACAGTAACTAACGCCATAAAAATGTTAACTTTCATGATGCAATGAACAACGGAAATAGGGATTTATACAAAGGTTTGTAACGAAAATTTCAATTTATTTGCCGGTCCAGTTAGTGGTAGAGTTTGGCGACAATTCGCTCGGATTGATAGCACTTCTTCAATTATTCATACCGCCGTTATGTCAATGCTTGTCATTGAGTTGTGGTTGGATATCAGCCACTAAACTATGCAGTAGGATTATCATTCTAGTTGTAAGTCCTTGATGGCCCATTTTCTACTATGATATTTGCAGGTCGCCTGCAAAAAACTGTTTATTTGCCTTCCTGATGTAAGGAAAAAGTTAAATACAAATTAAACTTGACTAACGTATGCAACTTTGCTTTATATACGTTTGATGAGTCTAGAACTTTGTTAAATCCATAAAAGCTTCATTAAATATATAGAGTACTAGCTGACCCAGCAAACTTCGTATCGCTTGACATTAACGCTTAGACAGTAGCGCAGTCTGTAGGATCCGATGTGAAACATTCTAAAATCAACAACTACTTATTATTAAAAAAATTATTAAAAAAAAAACATTTTCCAGTGGACCAAATTGTGAATCTAAACCATTCTCGAATTCCCTAGAACACATACAAAAAGTTTCATCGACATCGGTCCAGTCGTCTAGAAGGAGTTCAGTGACATACACAGTCACAGAAGAATTATATATTATAGTAAGACTAGCTGACCCAGCAAACGTCGTATCGCTTGACATTAATGCATCGACAGTAGCGCAGTCTGTCGGATCCGATGTGAAACATTCCAAAATCAACAACGACTTATTATTAAAAAATTAATTTAAAAAACATTTTCCAGGAGACCAAATTGTGAATCCATTTTCGAAAATTCCATTCTCGAATTCCCTTGAACACACACAAAAACTTTCATTAACATCGCTCTAGCCGTCTAGAAGGAGTTCAGTGACATACACAATCACAGAAGAATTATATAAAGATAAGAGAAGTGGACGTTATTTTATAACGTTGAAGTTAAAATTAAGTTATAAATAGAAATACTTACGAAAAAGTAAATATTATTAGCATTTACATTTACTTTAAAACACATTATTCAAAGGTAAAGCTCTCAAGAAAATAAGATGTACGTCCACGATACCGAGACGTATTGCCATCTGGTAATTATGTCTGAGAGAGCGGGCTACTTTACTGGAAAATTAAATGAAAACACTTCATCTCGTTTCTTGGATCTCCGGAAGGAAAAATATTAGTTCATAGATTTTGCAAATTGCTATTAGTTTTACTTGAGCTTTCATATCATCTTACAATTCAATACTAGCGTAATAAAAAGTTGAATACGTAATGTAATATCGCCTTTGTGGTCTTATGTTCTAGTGTTGAAGTAGGCTACATGAGGTTCAGGATTCGATTTCTGGGTTGGACAACACAAATATAAGTTTTTTTTTCAGTTTTCCTATAAGCACAATGCTTTACAGGATAGGTCAGTTATAAAGCAGGGTAAAGTCAGTTCCCCCCCGAGGGTCCGAGCCTTGTCGCGGCGGGGGGGCTAAGTAACTGGGGTCGAGCTGGGGCCCCGGTGAAACCAATACGGACCAGGGAGGGCGCTCCTCAGTACCCCTCTCTGCTCAAGAGAAACACGAAGAGCGCACACAGGGTGGTGGGCCATTTGGCCCGCGTGGGATGGCGGCAGCACGGCCCGCGGCGAAGGAGGGCGGGCTTTCCATCTAGCCCGCCCGGTCGAGATGGGGTTGCGGAGGTACGGGGGTGCCTGTCGCTACTGGAACCCCCGAAGTGGTGCACGTTGTGTCTCCATGCATCACTTCCTACGGATTGCGGCCCCTATTGAGCGGGGCTGCCAGATGGAGATCGCGAGATCTAGCGCCGCTGGGGCTGTGGATGTGTGCGAAAGCGTTCCCGTGGTCCCGGTACCTGGCGCAAGGGTGGACACCGTGGGGTTTTAGTGAGTAGGAGTCTCACATAACCCGCCACTTCCCCCGAAAGTGGCGGGTATCCATGATGGATTTAACCACGAAACAAAAAAGGGAAAAGTCAGTTAGCTTTTCCACTTATCACATTGTGGGATTAGTCGTCTATCTTTCGATATTTTAGCCGTGGCACTCTGGTTTTAAGTCTGACTACCTCCTTAGAGATGTGCAAGTAAAGATATTTTTCATATATAATGCAATATCGGACTAATGTAGACAGTGCTGTGGATTCAACTCCCAAGGTTTGCACGTGGTGGTATCGGAATATGTGATTCACTCATCCATTCATTGTATGGTGGCAGAAATAGTTCGGTGGTAGCGTACTCGGACGAATTGCAATGCCATTCTATCAACAATGGTGTTCTTGGCAAATGACCTATTTAACCCTTGTTTTACTCTTACAAGTTCCGTGCCATGATGGCAAATGACCTATTCTTCACACAAGAACCGGACCAACAAACATATAAATATCTGCATTTCCGGGTCTGGGCGTTCATAAAATTTATTCTGATATCTATTTAAGTATTTTTATGTATTAGAATCATTAACTAACACCCATAACACAAGCGTTTGCTTACTTTGGGTTTAGATTTAATTTTTGTAACTTGTTGAGCAATATTTATACATCGTTATTATATATGTCTACTTACTTATACATTTTTAACGTGAGGACTTATAAGCGTATTTTATAATGCAAGAAAAAATTAAATAGATTAGGTAGCGTACTTAAAACCATTGGCATATTTCATTAACAGAATTGTGGCTATTCATTTATTACAAAAAACCGTTTTTCTAGTTATTTAAAGGGAGACGGGTCGCTTAACCGCCCACTAACTTATTTCCAAGTCCAAGGACGTGTTTTCATTTTTCGGAGGACATTAGATGTAAACAAGTTATGTTTATAAAGGACCCTACACAAACATTCTCGTTGAATGCTTAAAGCTCTTTCGCTATAAGCACTAGATAAAACAGATTATATAGATACAAGACAGTTTGTGTTCTAGAATTGTGTCATATTGATACAGAGTTATCTAAAAGTCTGTACCTATATCATTAGATTAATACGTGAAGTAAAAACTTTAGACCCCTTTTTACTAAAATTGCGCTGACGGAGGAGTATGAAATTTGGAACACTTATAGTTTATGTGTAGGAAAAGTGCAGAACGCTTATATTTTTTAATCATAATGTTTATGAAAAACATTAATACATAAATAAAAACACAAATAAAACACTACTCACACTACCATGCATTTGACACACACAAACAAATATATTGATGGTAACGATAAAAGATCACAGATGGCGCACAAACTATGATCACATAATTTGGAAACAAAGTAGTTGGTCTTGAGAAATGATGATGGTGTTCTTATCAACAAGATATTAAAATTAATTATGGTCGAATTTCGACCAATGGGCGACTACTAGTAATAGTAATTTGTTCTTTGAAGTCGCAATTTAATAAGCCTAGTTATAAAATAAAATTACATCAAATAATTAAACACGTATATTGCTTAAGGGGCCATATACGCTAAAATACGTCAGCAGTTTAATATTTTTGTCATACAAAGCAATCATGGATCTTGGTGACAAAAAAACACAAGATTAACATGAATATGCTTTATAAGACTAGTGTTTTCAGAACACGTTTCATTTCACTTTGCACGATAGAAAAAAAAATTAAAAAGTTAACCCTTTTTTGAAATCAAAACCTAACTGTCTACTTCAATTATGAAAATATCGACACCAGATTTAACATAAACATAGATAAGCGCCCACCATCTTGATACGTGGCGATCTACAACTGTGCGATTCCGAAGACTTTTCTTACCTCGCACAACATCTTTGTGGAATCAGTTACCGAGGGCGGTATTCCCTAACAATTTTATTATGACTTGGGGACCTTCAAGAAAAGAGCGTACTCATTCCTTAAAGGTCGGCAACGCATTTGTGATACTCCTGGTGTTGCGGATGCCCGTGGGCGGCGGTGATCACTTTCCATCAGGTGACCCACTTGCTCGTTTGCCTCCTCTTATATATATATAAAAAAAATAAGTTCTATACCTAAAAGATAAGTGTTTCAGTTTTTATACTTTTTTTCAAATTATTTTTATAGTGTCAAAAATAGTGATTCGTCGCTTAAGACGTTTACTTTAGAGCGCAATATTTCATAGTAATCATGGAACGAGGGAGTGCGGTGATTGGCTCTTCTGGCTGACTGAGTATGGGGCCTTAAGAGGTGATTCTAATCTGTGTGAATTTTTGTACAGCACGTGAACCTTACCATACCAGTCATACCAGTGGCCGGTGAGATCGTCTCATCGCGTCGCTAGCTGAAATAATGCAACTGCTACAAGATCTATGAAAAAATTGGAATAAAGTAAAATTAAAGCCTTATGTTAAAAATTAAGCGGTAACAATGAATGTATTCAAATAACAATCAAACTTCTGTGAAGGAAACTGGTGTTTTACAAATACAAAAAAGGCTTCTCCGCATTGTTTCGCCACGAGTTCGTGACATGGAACGTGCTCCGTGGGAAGCGTTCGTGCGTAAGTTCGTGCGTAAGTGCTTATGCTGTATTGTTATTAGACCGTATAGTAACCGTCAAATTCCTTGTCCGAAAGTCGCATATGCCTCTAATAACATGCGAAATTCCGTTTCACCCATACAAATCCTTTCAAATTTCATAAAGAAAAGTTATGGATGTTTGTGGTAAGTCCAAAGATTGGTTTGGCCTTTGTTTGTAACTTGCGTTTTAATTTTTCCGTACAGAAATATGCCGATCTTAATATTTCCTAACTTTAGAGATTGGTTGTGTAAGGGCCAATGGCACGGTCCTAGATTAAGTATTTAACTCTCAGTTAGTTTCTAACTTGGGTCAAATTACTTTGTATTTGACAGTTTAACTCAATACCAAGTATAACCTTAGAATGTACAAGATACACAGTATATGTTAAAGGCGTTGAGTAGTCCATATCTAGCTACAGACTGCTTAAAGATTTTTTTTATGATATTGGAAGGCAAACAAGCAGACGGATTTCCTGATGGTAAGAAATTCACGCCGCCTAGAGACACCAAAGGTTGTAATGGTGTGTTGCCAACCAGAGGCCGGGATGTTAGGCCTCGAGCAAAAGTAAGTTTATCGGCTACCTTACCCTCCGAACCGGAACAAGTCATGACGTTATGGCGGCAGGAATAGGTTAGGCGGTGGTAAGAAACCGGGCGAGTCGCTGCAAAACTCTACCACCTAGTCAGATGTCACGGTGTTAGTGACGGCAAGCCTATACTCGCCTTTTACGAGCTGCCTGGCACAGGAAGGCAGATGGTCTATTCTACAAAGAAACCCGGACCAACACGGGGGACCGGCCCAACATGGTTTCGAATATAACTGACATATTAATTTTAAGAAAGACATTTGTTTATTAAAAATATAATAATTACAACAGAAAGAGCAGTACCACAAAAAATCTCAGCTTCATTCATGAGTCGATCGAGAAAAAAATAGAGTTTGGCGCCATCGTTAAAGAAATGTGGTTGCAGTTTTTTCTAATATATTAAGAGTTAAACTAGTAAATTTAAATGGCATTTTGTTCAGCTAAAACGAATATGTTAATTATTTATGAAAGGTCTTAGCCTGTCTCACGAATAGACAAATTAAATAAAAAAATGTGTGCGTGTACTAGCGTACACTCGTAAGAAGTGAAGAAGTGAAACTTCTTTATGACGTTATTTTTCAAAAAATAATTTGCTATATGCAACTTTACAGAAATTGGTTAAATAAAGTTTATTGCCAATCCATACTCCGCTGGAGAAAGTATACTTTGATTCATGCGTGGTAGGGATAAGAACAAAGATGGTGCGTAACGGAAAAATGTGACGCGTACCGAAAAAATGTTACACTAATTTTTTTCCAAAACCGATACAGAAGTTTCACTTCAAAAATATGAAAACACGTTATACGCTTGTCATACATACGCAAAGTACATACGCTTGCTATATCACTTTACTAACTCTAATTTTCTTTTTCTCAGAAATATTTAGAAGAATGGCAGTAACATAATATGAGAAATTTACTTATTTAAAAAATACTTTGCCCTATAACGACACAATTTTCGTCGTAAAATTCATACTGAATACAAAATCAGTAGCAGCGTATGGCGTGACGATTTAGGATTCATTTTTTCCTTATAAGATTCATGTTATCTAAAGTATTATCACCCACTTAGGAGCGTGCATGATCTTATTAAAGTTCAAGATAAGTTGGTTTAAGAACCCGGTGTCAAGTGTTGACTGAATTTATTAAAGTGTGTAATAAAAAGTAATTTGAAATGCAAATATTTTCGTTTCTTGTTTAGCGTCCATACTACTACAATTATTAAAATATTAAATATTTATTATTATTACTATTGTAATTGCAAATTAGCAGAGCCTGTCCTTCTCTCATGTCTCGGCAGGTAGAAAACAAGGTATTTTTTGAATTTTTTTAATATATTGGAAGGTGAACAAGCGAACTGGTTTCCTGGTGATAAGAAATTCACGTCGCCTAGAGATACCAAAGGTGCTAATGGTGCGTTGCCAACATGAGGCCGGGATGTTAGGCCTCAAGGAAAAGTATTTATTTATTATTTATTTAATGTTAAAACAACTACTATTAAAACATCAATTATAGCACTACTTCAACTACTAAGAGTTTGTGTGTAATGCTACATTCGGACATTCACTTATTTTTTTTTTAGTTTATACTTAAAAAAAAAGTATCTTCATGCCCATACCCCTGAAGGGGTAGGTAGAGGCACAACCAGGGCACCCACGACTAGCTGAAGATCGCCTCTGTAGTCTAGCGGTTCAGTTGTTGGACTTGACTGGCATGAGGTCCCGGGTTCGAATCCCGGGTCGGGCATCATAAAGAAAATTACTATGCTACCCTGTATAATATATGTATCAACTTCTCTTCATACGCCTGACAGAATTGGTACACAAATTTTAGCATGGAATTTAAATTATACTTTGAAGACGAGCGTTTGCTATCTTTTATTTCGATATATTATCGGATTCACATAATAAAGCTTTAATGATTCGTAAAGCCGTACTGAAAATCTATGTTAAAATAAAATCATTAAAAACTACAGAAGACAATATACAGAAGTGTTACATACTCAGTAATACTCGCTAGATTACAAGCGGCTATGTTTTTCTCTCACGTTTTGAGCGACTTTAAAAAAGGACGAATTGCATATGCATTACTAACTACAACTCAGAATTTAGGTATGTTGCGGAAAATAATCCTCAAATCGAAACTTATTTTAGGATATCTAGTCAGGGCCCTGTAGTACCGGGCGACGAATAGGGCTACGGTATCCTCTGCCTGTCGTAAGAGGCGACTAAAAGAGGGTTGGGGCTGTGAGTCAACTGATCGGGGTGTCAGTTGGCTTAAAAAGCAGCCCGGGACGTGAAGCAGCGTGACCCCATGCTGCTGTCGTCAAAGTGATGGCATCAGAAGGGGGAGGCTTCTGAGCGGATGAGCCTTCGGGCAGGTGTAAGGGTGACAGCGGTGCGTTCTTCGGAGATCCCGCAGTCACCCGATACGCACAGAGGGCGGTCACCGAGTGGTTTTAGCCGGTAGAAGTCCGGCATAACCCGTCACTTCCCCCGAAAGTGACGGGTATCCATGAGGATTTCCACTCGTAAAAAAAGGATATCTAGTCAAAATTTACTTGCTATGCTTATACTCGTACATATTAATCTAGGTATTAACCCTAGGGCGAGTTCAACTCGCATTATGCCATTTTAAAAAAGCCTAAGGGAAAAAGAGGAGTTTAAGTTGTAAGTGTATGTGTGTGTATATGTGTGTTTGTATCATTTTAAACAGATCTGTAAACAGAGCTTTTGAACAGATCCACTATTTTCAATGCGATTTTTGTTTGAAAGCTGACGTGATCGAAATGGTTCTTAGCTCTGATACCTAAAGGTTTTGTTAGGGGTTAGCAAAAATTTTAATTTTAGGATTATTTTATTCTATTCTACCTCTACCTAATACAGTAACTGTGTGCTACTTTAAGAAAATGTGTATTGTTTTAAAGTAAAACTAAAATTATGCGCATCGTCTTTACACTTTTTACTCTTTTAACACTTTATACCTTTATTTTTAAATTGGCTGTCCTAATCTAAATTTAAGCGAAGTGCTTATTTATGTAAAAACAACTCTATGTATATATTTAAAATAAATTCCGATTTTCGAAGCTTTACGAATCGACTTCGTATACACCGCATAATTTAAATAGTACTAATAGAAGTACAGTGAATAAGAAAGTAAACAAGCACTCGGTTCTTCTAAGAAAAGAACTGTAGCCTATGAACACCATAGATGTTGTAGATGCGTTTCTTTTTTGTTGACAAGGTGTTAGATCAATTGTGCGTATATAGGCCAATAGGCTACCCTATCCTCCGGATCGGAATGACATTTTCAGTATCGGCCAATGTAAAAACCTATCTACAGATAAAGATAGGCCTTCTATAGTTTGCTGCTAAGATATTTTTGTTAGTTATTAAAAAGTAACAGTGGTTACGTAGCAACTGATCTGAAATAGCACAATCTCTAATCTTAGATAGGCATAACTATAATATATAGCTATAACATTGACTATAACAGCAGGTGGATATATAAGCATGGTGTATAAGTTGCCCTACGTGGACAACTTGCAGCATGGCAATTTACCCTTTGTACGCATTTTACGAGCTGCCTAGTAACGAAGGCAGATGGCTTTATAATTTAGCTTAATGTGATAACGCGGTATATTTGGGAAAAGGAAAATGTAGGATACGTAAAATTTTGTTTTTATTCATGCGAGCATAAGGGAAAACTTGATACACCGAAGGGTCTGAGGGACCCCACTCATCTTTATTTGTTTTAGATTACTTTGTGCTGAAGTTAAGGTACGTGGACCGCTAACACATTCTCCAATTTATTGCAGCTCTGAACAACAAACTTTCTCCTTGAAAAGTATAATCACCAACTTTTTCAATTCCATGCTTTGATAAATTATGTTTGAATATTTAAAATACGATGTTGTCAACAAGCATTTTGCTTTGGCTTTAAGAGCGCGATTCGTTATACTAAACCGATTTTAGTAAAGCATAGCTTATGTCGATTAGTTGTGTACATTTTACACATATTTTTCGCCTGTGTGGTCTAGCGGTCCAGATGTTGGACATAACATCATGTCGTCCCGGGTTCGAGTTCCGGGTCAGGCAACGAAAAGAAAATGTGATTTTTCAAATTTTGTTAAATGTGTGCCCGGTTTGCGATAGATAATCGTGGTATTGTGCTTCTGCCTATTTCTTCCGGGATATGGGCGTGAAGATATTTTTTATACATTTTTTTTATTTCCTGCAGCAGGAATTTATTAAATTTGTTTTGCTATAACATATTTATAATATCCCTACTAATATTATAAATGCGAAAGTAGCTCTGTCTGTCTGTCTGTACGCTTTCACACCTAAACCAGTGAACCGATTTTGATGAAATTTGGTACATAGATAGAATAGACCCCGAAGAACAATACAGGTTTCTTTTTATCTCGAATAATGGGGTAAAATGGGCAAAAACAGGGGATGACTGTTCATATGTAAATTCGTTAATTTTAAAGCTGTAACAGTGAAACTTTGTATTTAGATACTTACTGAGAGGAACGACAGAATATAGTTTACTTTTTATAGAGATAATTTAATCAAAAGTGTACTTATCGACCTTATTATAAAAGAATATAAACATGGAAACGTACAAAACCATGTCACCGCTAAATGTGTTTAGTATAGACAAATTAATTTTCCAGATTTTTCTCTTAATCAAATGAACCGAAACTCGCTTTTTTTACTAAGTTGGTATGAAAGCAGTTCGTCTATGTTTTTTGTAAGAGCTCGAAACCAAAATCCATACTAATATTAAAAAGCTGAAGAGTTTGTTTGTTTGCTTGAACTTTCAGTGTTAGAAAGTCCATTAATTGACGAAGGCTGTAGGATATACATCATCACGCTAAGATCAATAGGAGCGGAGCACCAATGATAAATGTTTTAAAATCGGGTTTTTTTTCCTATTAAGAGCATGCGCTGCGATAACGGTGAAAGTTTCGTTAAAATCATGTATGAAAGTTTATTCCCCTTTAAAAGTCCAAAAAAAACGTCCGCGACAGTGCATTTCTATCTTTGAAGGTTAGCTCACAATAACCTTTTTTATGCTAACCAAATTTGTTTCGAAATAATGCATTATTTGCGAAGGTTATTTTACAAATACGACGTTAATTCTTATCCAAAAAAAATACGTTATTCATCCTAAGTATTTAATTTAAAACAAAATTGCATTTCCCATCACTGTATTTGAATGAATATCTTAGGAGATATCGCAGTTTAAAATGACACTATGAAATAGAATATAATCACTACGTTAACACTACAGTTTAAGCACCGCGCGACACAGACGCGTGGTATGCGCGTGGTTGACTCCTTATGGAACAGTTGTGCTCAGTGCACTACTTTCTAAATTTATTCTTTCCAGAACATCATCGTGCAATACTTTTTAGATCATATTTAAATAAAAATAGATTAAAGTTTGAAGAAGGACGTAGGCCGTTTTTCATCTTAAAATTTCAAGGGGTAGCGTTGGAGAGTTAAATTAAATAAATAGACTACGCGGGCGAAGCCTCAGGTAGTAGCCAGTCTATATACAAATATAAAAAAAGTCGTGTTATTTCACTATCATTATAACTCAAAAACGGCTGAACCGATTTGGCTAAAAATTAATAGCGAGGTAGCGTAGAACCAGGAGACGGATACAGGATACGTTTTATCCTTTTCGGCTGTGTGAAAATTAGGAAAAACACTTCAATTTTTTCCATACTGTCTGAACGGGTGGAACTAAGTTTGCCGCAACAGCTAGTTTTATGTAATAGCATTGTAACTATTACGTACTATTTTTAGCAGAAAAAAAATTTAGCAAGGTAAAAATAAGGTGTGATTAATGTTCTCGCCAATTCGTGTGTCATGATGATAAAGCTGACGTAGTTATTAGGTGACTCACTTCCTGGACGTGCTCTGATTAAATTATGAGGTAATCCCGTACGACATGAGTAAAAAAGGCATGAGTTAGGGCACTACGATATTATCTCGATAACCGTCGCGTTGGTCAAGGGGTAAGCGTACTCTGGCATGCGGGCAGGCATTTGTGTCATGATGTCTATATTTCTAAATCTGGGTGTTTCATTAATTTTTTTTTCCTGATGATAAGAAATTCCCGCCGCTTAAAGACACCAAAGGTGGTAATGGTGCGTTGCCAATCAGAGGACGGGATGTTAGGCCTTGAGCAAAAGTAAGTTTACCAGCTACCTTACCCTCCGAACCGGAACACGTCATGACGTTATGGCGGCAGGAATAGGTAAGGCGGTAGTACCAATCCGGGTGAGTCGCTGCGAAACTCTACCACCTAGTCAAATATTACAGTGTTAGTGACGGTAAGCCTATGCTCGCCTTTTACGAACTGCCTGGCACAGGAAGGCAGATGGTCTATTCTACAAAGGAGCCCGGACCAACACGGGGAAAAAATTTATTCCTGCGTGTGTTTTAGTATAACACAATAACACCGGAGTGCCTTTCTTTGTCTTAATATCAATTTGTGTAATTTCTCGAGGTATATTAATTTACGTTACATAAATGAGAAGGTGGGTTTTTCTACAAACGCTTTTGTGGTCTGGTGGTCCGTTGTACTGCAATAGGTAACAGGTTTGATTTCGTTCCACTAAAATGTGTTTTTTAATTTCTTAATAAAACAACGTTGTGCGGGATAGGATAAGTATCTGGTTAGGTTTACTACACATCTCATTATGGGACTAAGTAATTTCTTCTGAAATTGTCGATGCTTTTGTTATATTTCTGAGTATATTTTCGTAGAAGGTGTGAATGTAGCTAATTTTTACATTGTAATTGACTTAATATTAAATGCGCCCGCCCGTGCATTGAATTTTTAATTGGGTTCCCAAAATTAAGTAAGGTTTTTTCTCAAAATCAAAGTCTTTCTTATTTTGTTGTGAAAATGAAATTACTTTTCCTTATACCTCGACAATACCGTGACATAAAAAGCATACGTACAGTCGAATAAATAACCTCCTCCTTTTCTGACTTGCGTATTGTTGTTCCTCCTGTCTCCCTTTCTCACGTTCTTATCCTAACATCATGGAATAGAGTAACTGTTTATAAATATTCAGTGTTAACGATGTAAATCTGCATCTGTCTCTAAGAATTACCTGGTTGCTTTCCAGATTATTCTTTAAACATTAGCCAAAGCGAGAGGAAGGTAAAAAGATTTTACAAAATCTACACGAAAATAAGCAGATTTCTGGCATTTTATATTTAAACTACAATGATAATCCTTTGCTATGCAGAACAAGTTAAACGTTTCAAACACACATGACAGAAAAAGTTTAGGTACATGTGTACATTTTTTTATACTTCTGTCTCCCTTTCTTACGTTCATATCCTAATAACATAAAATATAGTAACGGTTGAAGTGAAAACTTCTTTAGCGGAGTTGCGCACTTTTTTGGTATGGGTAAAAACTTCTAAACTCGCATCAGGACACGTGAACTGTCGATTCGTAAGACGGCACAGAGCGCTTTCGTTCGTATGTTAGGGCGAATGTTCGTGTTGTCATGTTTGTGTACGATAGCGCAATAAATGAACCCTGTATTCTACCACATAAGTGATAGTAATTTAATACTGATAATTAAAGCTGATAATTAATACTGATAGTTTATATTCAAGTTTTCACTTCTCCCGACCCTCCTGGAGTTTTTTTTATAAATATTCAGTGTTTATAATGTAAACCTGCATCTGTCTTTAAGAATTACCTGGTTGCTTTCCAGTTTATTCTTCAAAGGCAACCAGAGCCAACGCGAGAACAAAGTAAAAAGATTTTACAAAATCTGCACGAAAATAAGCAGGTTTTTGGCATTTTATATCTCAACCAAAATCACAATCCTTTGCTATGCAGAACACGTCCAAAGTTTCAAACACACTTGACAGAAAAAGTTTACATGTGTGACAGTTTCATATATATTTTCTCGCCCAGCCTCCGGTAATCACTTAAGGCAAACGCAGCCGCTACAGTTCTATAAAATATTCAAATGAAATGCGCCGGCGGCCTCAGCCATCACATTACGCGATTTCCCTGACAAGTCTCTTTTTTGAACATGCGACCTAAAGTTTCATTGATCTATGAATAAATTTATATAAAAGTAGCAATGTATTTATAAAAGTATTTTAACAGGATGGGATTTGATATCTTTATTAAGTCAAGTCAAGTTGAGCGAAGCCAAGCCAAACTGTTATCTCGTCTGTGCCATCGACAGAAAGTCTATGGCACTAGATATAAAATCCTATTAATATTATAAATGCGTAAGTTTGTATGTATGGATGTACGGATGTTTGTTACTCTTTCACGCAAAAACTACAAAGCCGATTACGATGAAATTCAGTAAGTAGGTAGCTGAAGACCCAGAATAACATATAGGCTACTTTTTATCCCGGAGTTCCCGCGGGATTGGGACTTACGCGGGTGAAACCGCAAGGCGCAGCTAGTAATAAATAAATATGATTGGACAAGTTACACAAATTGAATCTAACCCCAAGGTAAGCAAATTATATGTTTGTGTTATGAGTATTAGTCATGGGTCATATTAATAATTATGTATTAAATAGATACCAGAATAAATTTAATAAACACCCAGACCCGGAAATGCAGACATCTAAATGTTCATCACACAAACGTCTGCCCCCGTCGGGAATCGAACCCGAGCCTCGCGGTTGGTCACTGTAGTTAGGCGTATACGCTAGCCACTCGACCAACGAGGTGGTCAAATACATATCAATATATTGGAAATACATTGTGTATACAAATAACAAACAACATGTCAATCAGCAAAATTAATTGTTTTTGATTTCATTTTTCAACAAAATGAAATATCAACTATAAACAAATCTTAAAAAAATGAGTTTATTCATACAGTTACAGCAAATATATTAAATTATGAATAAATATTTGTATACATTTTGTTTTACCGTATGGCTCTAAAACACGAGAATCGTAGATTCGTTGCTAATCTTTAAGGAAGAAGTACGCTCGTTTTTGGAAAGTTCCCAAGTTGGATCCGTTTGAGAATATCACTGCTGGTGATAAATGTGTAGATGATCCCTCATCATGAAGGTGGAGGGTCTAACACTA